>MU194340.1:0-19339 GCA_016904865.1 Pissodes strobi | reverse complement strand
CGCGGATGGAGTGCACAAGAGGAAAAAATTCTTTATTTTTCATTTTACGACAAAAAGTCATTCTTTATAAAAAGTTCTCCTTGTCGAGAAAAGCAATATACAATATAAAATTTTTCAATCAGATGTACAGGGTGTTAATAAATTAGAAAAAATAGAAAATGCCTCAAGAGAGAAGTACTATTATTTATTACTTTTATCAAAAATGTTATGAAACAAGTTGTTTATAAAATAACATAAAGTCTAAATACAAATTTTGAAACGAAAATTCGAATATTTAAAATTATTCTACATAGCTACCTCCTGCCTCCACACACTTTTCCGCTAACCTAATAAATTTACCGCTGAGAGAGTTTTCACCTATCCATAAACATATTAAACGTATTAGGCACTCATTTGGCTGTCTTTTGTTTTAAAAAATTAGTATCGTTGCATTTAAATTTTTTGAGAAAATCTGATTTATTTTCGGTTATGACAGAAAACGTTCTCTAGCGGCTAGTTAAGAAATCGCAATCACCCCACTCAAGGCACGGTTGATAGCCTAAGGAAAGCCCTTTTCAACGACTCTAAGCTTATTAAGATCTGTTCAGCCATTTTGAAATTATTGACATTTATTTCCGAAAATGTTCGAACACCCCCCACCACTTTCCTTAAAGGGAGAGAGCAAAAAGTGATTAACAAAAAAGAATCGAATTTATTTCGGCTTTAAAATGGCAATGCATTCTACTATCTTTAATTTAAGAAAATTTTGGAAAAAACGGGTTTTAAAATTTAAGATGGATATAACGCATCCTGCCGGCCATTTTGGGATCTTAAAAATAATTTCGAATATTTTCTCTTAGTCGCTTTACTCATAATTTTTTCTACCGTAAGTCTTTACGACAATTACTTTTCAAGATATAGCCGAGTGTCATTCTTAGTTGGCCACCCGGTACATCTGATTGAAAATTTTTATATTGTAAATTGATTTTCTCGACAAGCAGAACTTTTTATAATGAATGACTTTTTGTCGTAAAATGAAAAATAAACAATTTTTACCTCTTGTGCACTCCATCCGCGGACACACTGTATATCGGAGGTCCTGGAGAAAGGCAATGTTGTGGACTCGGTCTACACCGATTTCTCAAATGGCACTCTTTTGCAATGGATCAATTAATATATTTCTGGTCGAACACAAGTTGTCAAAATAAAGAATCACTTCTCAGAAGTCGTAAGTGTTACTTCTGGGCTTCCTCAAGGGGCACATTTGGCCCCATTACTATTTAACATCTATATTAATGATATATGCAATTGTTTTTTATCAAAACTGGCAGCCGTTTTAAAACTGCTCAAAGCTACACATTAAATGAACAGTGGCGTAGCTAGACCTGAGTGGTCCCTGTATCAAACTGTCTTAAGAAAGTGGCCCCTTTCTCACGGGCCGATTCAGGGCCGAGTCATAGGGGCAGCAGAGATGCTCGCCGGAGGTGCGACGTGACGTCCAATCTTTACTCAAAAGTCGTTAAAAAAACACGCCTTCCACGAGCGGATTTTACGAAGCATTATTGAAGTTTGACATTAAGGTCCCCCCCCCCCATTACCTCCCTGTAAATTCGCGCTTGCCCCAGAAAGTAAAACACTCAGGTAAACTATCTTTCTCTCGCTCATAATTCCGTAAATCACAACACTTTATATCATATATCAAACACCAATGAATATGTCTACTGACTCCAATGTCAATGTGTCGAAGTTAATAATAATTGTAGTTCTGGAATCTGGAAATGGTGAGCGGGTGGCCTTGAAAGGCCGCGGCACTTAGGACTCATTGGACCCCCTGTGCGTCCTCCCTAGGTCAACCAATCCATATAGGCCATCGCTCAGCCTATTGTTGTGATGTTCCCAGAGGAGGCTGTTCTAAGAAAAGCCATGGTTGGGCATTGTTCTCCCAAAATGGATTCCCATAGTTCCGAAACAGCGTCGCAAACGCAGAGCAGATGCTCTACTGTTTCGTCCTCCTGTTCACAGCCTCTGCATAGAGGTGTCTCGCATAATCTCATTGTGTGGAGATATTTCCTTAGCTGGCAGTGTCCAGTCAGAATTCCTATCATGAGTCGTAGGGTGTTCTTTGACATATCCAGGTATGCATTTGCTGCAGACTCATTAAGCTAGCTTAATAGCTCCCTGGCCAGTAGACAGTTAGTTGTTTCGTCCCATCTTGCCCTAAAGTCTTCATGGGTGATCTTTTTTATTATAAGTATCGTCGTCGCGATAGGTAGTTTTGAAGGGCCGGCTCCCATAATGTTTGAACCGGCTGCCTTTCTAGCCAATTTGTCCGCAGATTTGTTACCTTCTCACTGTGCATGTCCTTTAACCCAGCACACAGAAATTCTGTTTTTGCATTCTAGGACTGACCTGGCTGTAAGTTTATAACTTTTCAAGGCCAGTAGTGCTTGTCTACTATCCGTGTAGATTTTAATAGTTTTGTTCTCAGTATTCCTGCGAACAATCTCTTTTGGGGCTATGCATATTGCAGCAAGTTCGGACTAAACTCTATACTTGCGTGTTCTCCATAGACCATTTAAGTTCAATTCGCAAGCTTCGGGAGTAAATTCCACAGCCTGCTCCTTCCTGGGTTTTTGAGCCATCCACGAAAATGTTAACCGCACCATCGGTTATAGGCTCAATTGGTTTTATTTGTACATCATATAGCTTGTCAAAGACAAACTTGAGAGGTATGCTATCTGCACTGGCCTGCAGTAGTGGCAGTCTTCCGACTGCCGCTTCCCACAGGTGGCGTCTAGTATCTCCACATTCTATGCTGGGTTGCACACCAACGACTTTGAGCCTTAGCAATGCAGTCAGAGCCATCTCCCTTAGATAAATATCTAGGGGAGGCAGGCACAACATTACTTCCATGGCTCTGGTTGGGGTTGTTCTCATAGCTCCCGTTACAGTTAGGCAGGCAGTTCTCTGTACCTGACTGAGCTTAAGCATTGCCGTTTTTTGTTGACTCTTGAGCCACGAAACTACGGCTCCATAGGCAATCATAGGTCTTATGATGGCAGTATAGATCCACATTACGACCCTGGGTTTCATCCCCCAGGTTCATAAGAGATGTATGCCTTCTTTAGTCTTCGTTCTAAATGAAGATCCCAGGTTAATTTAGCATCGAAGATGACCCCAAGGTATTTTACTTCAGATGCAAAATTTAGTTGTGTGTTTAGGAGAGTCGGAGGATGTAGTGGCTCCGTCCTCCTTTTTCTGGTGAAGAGCACCATCTCCATCTTCCTGGGGCTTACAGGCAAGAAGTGCTCCTTGCACCACTTTTCGATTAAGCGAAGGGCACTCTGCATTCGATTGCACAGAACTCCTTGGAACTTTCCATTGAGCAGTATCGTAAGATCGTCTGCATATGCATTGGTGTAGAATCCATCTAAGTTGAGGCGAGGCAAGAGGCTGTCGAGAACAAGGTTCCATAGCAGTGGCGACAGAACGTCTCCTTGTGGGCAGCCTCTGGCAACGATGCCTCTCACTACAGCAGTGTATTCCGCCTTTATTTGCACGCGTCTCTTTGAGAGCATGTTGAAAATCCAGCCACTGACAGCAGGAGAGACGCCCCTGTTTGTTAAGGCAGCATTGATCTTTCCAAAGGTGGTTTTATCGAACGCACCTTCAATATCAATAAATACACCTAAGGTGGACTCATTATTGTCCAGCGATCTCCCGATCCGGATCACTGCTGAATGCAAGGTCGTGTCGGTCGATCTTCCCGTAGTGTACGCATGTTGGTTGGGATGCAGCAGTCGGTTGACCAGTACGCAGTCCCTCAAATATCGTTCATACAGCCTCTCCAGAGTTTTTAGCACAAAGGATGATAGGCTGATTGGTCGGTACTGTCGGTAGGCTTTGGAGACAGTGTAATCCATCCTTTCTGCTTTTGGTATGAACACCACTCTTACTTCTCTCCATGCCTTCGGGATGTAGCGCAGCGCGAGGCATGGTCAGATCACCTTTACCAAGTGCGGCAGTAACTCGCCCAAGCTCCACTGGACGGATGCCGTCAGTATTTGGCGATTAGAAGGGTGAGAAGCTTAGTATTGCCCAACGTATTCTGTCTTCACTAACTATTAGGTTGGCACCTTGCCAGTACAGATCAGTAGGTTGAAGGTTTGTCTCGTCTGGCCAGTTCCTGTCGTCCGTTACCGACGAACCAGGGAAATGGGTCTGCAGAAGCAGTTCAAGACTTTCTTGTAGGTCAGCGGTCTTAATGCCATCCTCCCTTGTTAGTAGTCCTAGGTCGCGATCTTTGTATTTTGCGAGGATTTTGTAGAGCCGTGCAATCTGCGAGTGATCTTCGATCTCCTCACAGTAGGCCCTCCAGGCCCCCCTCTGTTTTTTTCTTACTAGTTTTTTAAACTCCTGCAGATTGGTACTGTATTGCTCCCAGTCGGCTTCAGTTCTAGTTCTTTTTGCTCTGTTAAAAGATATTTTCGCTGTCCTTTTGAGTTCTCCCAGCTCTTTGTTCCTCCATTTTGTGGCTTCCCCTGGCTGTTGTTGTGATGCCTCAAGAGGGCAAGATGTTTCAAAAGCATTAGTTATGGCGGTGTGTAGGCCTAGCATGCGACTTTCCAGGCCGTCATTGTCTTTAGGCGTATTCCTCTCAACTTCCCGTAGGTTCTCCCGAAGCCCGACGAGGAACTGAGCCCGATCCGTCCTTCGCGGATCCCTAAAAAGCTTCCTGGGCGCCTTCATTGAGCTAAGCTCAAATGTTAACCAGCGATGATCTGACATAATAATCGTAGTTTAAACGAACCGTAATTGTACTTTAAATTCGGTATTTTCCCGTGGCACGAGACAATTAAATTTAGAGCTGTAGCGCTGTGGCTGCGAAATTTATTATTTATTCATTAGGAATGGGATTTTATCGATATTGTTTAGAAAACGATTGTTAAATTTAATGCTTTTACTAGTGGTGGGTGTGGGTAAACGTTTTTCACATAAGGTTGCGGGGCCCTCTAGCTCGGGGGTCCCGTATTATTGCTACGGCTGATACCGCAATAGCTACGCCCCTGTAAATGAAGCACAAATCTGTTTTATATTTTAACGGCGTTTATTTGTAAACAATTTTTTACATTATGTACTGTTACAAGACTTAAGTCTATCATAATATTTAACAAATAATGTAAAACTAAACTGACCATACTGCGGGCATTTGGTATAATAAATACGCACCATCCTATGCGTACTCGATAAGATGTTTTGAAAATATCTAACACTATATTATTCGATTTAAAAGCTTACTGATACAAACAGAAAAGCGCGTAAGTATAGAAAAAAGTTCAAGAATATTAAAATTATCTTAATTTCTCTCTTAATAGATAGATATTTTTATATACTTTGTTCGATCCAGTCACTCTGTTTTGGTATGGTCAATTTACTGAAAAAACAACGTACTGTGTGTTCCATAAAATTATCTCATGAGAAAAACATGAATTCTATTTTCTAAAGCACTGACCAAACATCTTATTTTCTTAAAAATTAAGGAATAATCAACAATCCTTGAAAATAACAACAATAATCACTGTATAACAAATTTGTATATATATGTTCGTCGGTGAGTTTCTTATAGTTGGCTCAAAACTATTGAAAATCGATATTTATTTACCGCAAAAAGCACTAGGTTGATGACATGTAGGCTGACTAACGTAAAGCGTTTGACAAGGCGAATCATCAACTGTTGTTAACAAACGATTTTTAAAATTAGGTTAAATTTGTCCCAAATGTCGATAATTATGAATATGATATAGTGCCCTACTGGTTTTGAGCCATTGGACGTTTACAGGGCGCTACTAAATAAATGTTTTAAATCGTAACCACGTATAGCCTTCTCAAAAACATGAATGTGCAAATATGAAAAATAAAAAAGATTTTTCTTTCTAATTAAAAAAAAAACAAATTTTTAAAATGTCTTCAAATATTTCTGCACAAATATCCTGAATAAAATATAAAAATATGATAAAAAGCACATAGGCAATTTCGCTTTAAAATATATGATTTTTCGATTTTAAAATAGTAAGGAAAGTTTTTCGAAAAAGTTGCGCCTTTTTCTTCTAAATAAGGTACACAACCAAAATCTGTTGCCGTAGAAATTACGATTTTCCATTTCAATGTAGTCCTGTATCTGTACTGATTGAAATATTTTAATACTGTACCAATCTGATGATGAGCGTTGTTTAACTGACACAGGCGACATAGATTAAATTTTTTTCAAAAATTCGTACCTGAATTATAATAAAAATATCCCCCAGAAGCAACACAAAGGATTCTAAGATCATGGTAAAAGCTGTAGTGCTGTGAGAGACCAGGAAATTGGGTATAAAGCAGTTGCTAAATCTCCAGGTGTTTTGAGCGCTACCATAAATGACTACGTCAAATCTGATCTAATGTCAAACGCTTGAAGAAAACCAGTTTTCTCGATAGAGCTCGAGAAAGGTCTTGTTGATTAGTGTTTGGATATGGAGCAACATTGCTATGGAATGACTTGAAGCGATTTGCCTACCAGGCCCTATTACAAATCAAGTCCAATCCTTCTTTGAGTGAAACAAAGGCTGCTGGAAAATCGCCAGAACTTTCCCTTAGATGACCCCAGAACCAGTCAATGGCCAGAACTGAAAAAAATGTTCATTTTCTATCTTAAATACTGATCTGGAGGAAATAAAATTTTATTCCTTAAAAATGTTCAATGTAGATGAAATAGGCCCAACTAACCCAAACTACTTGATCGAACTCCTCCGGGGTTAATAGGAGGAAGCTCAGGTTGGATCACTGGCCCAAATGGTTTGAACATTTAATTTTCACTGCAAAGCCCCACACTAGAAATTTATTGACCGGGGAAGAGAAGCAGGAGTATTTACAGTTTGCCTTCCTCCTTACTCAGCAGCTAAGCCACAGCCTCTCGATGTAGCATTTATGTTTCATCTGAAAACATGATAAGACAATGGTTGGTTTCTAACCCAAACAGAATTGTGAGGAAACTACAAGCATCCAGTTTATTCTTCGTGTTGCTATTATTGAAACTGCCGCTGATGGATTTTGACTTCATAACTAGAAAAGCGAAACATGCCTGACAATGGAGGAAATGATGACAACTAGAACGCTCCAGCCTTCATCTCAAGAGGCCAGTCCAAGAGACATCCAGGAAAATTCAGTGATCCAGCCTCCTACATCTTCCAGAGTGTTGGTAACAAGAACTCCTTATGAGATATCTAACAGCATCCATGGAAAAGAAACGCGCGTCGGAATCAACGATGCCAATCAAAGGCCAAGATCATTGAAAATAAAAATCCGGCTGGTACAGCATCGACAAAACCTCCCAAGAAGAAATAAAGAAGCGAAGTGAAGATAAAGCACCAGTTCCACTGGTGTCCACCTATGATAAGGATAGTTTAAACGATGAAGATATATTTTGGAAAGTGTTTCCTCAAAGACAAGCGACTAGAGAAATTGATAAAGTGTTCAATTCAATATGTTTGTTGTGGACAAAAATTTTGTTTGTGTTTTTTGTAGGGATGGATAAACAGATGCAGTTTATGTGGAAAAATGTATACACTGTGGGCAAAATTAAATTGGAACCCTCTTTAATGCTTAATAACTTTTTTGTTTTTAAAGGATTTTTTATCATTTTTGGATATGTTATGGCCCAATGTATTAGGATTAAAAATAACTTTGCAAAGACGGTCTACTTCAGTGGCGTACAGAAAAGGGGGGATTTTTCAAAACCAATGTATTTCAGGTCGTTGCAAAAATCGGCCAAATGAAATAAAGAAGTAAAAATGGGCAAAAAACCAGGTCAATAAAAACAAAATTCAAATTGATACTTTAATTTTGATAAAACCATGTCTTGTGGGCCAAGTTAAATTGGATCCTTTTCTAATGCTTAATGGCCTTTTATTTTCAATGGATTTTTTATCATGTTTGGATATGTTATGGTCTAAGGTATTGGGATTAAAAAGAACTTTGCAATGACGGTCTACTTCAGTGGCGCACTGAAAAGGGAGTATTTTTCAAAACCAATATATCTCAGGTCGTTTCAAAAATCGGCCAAATGAAACAAAGATGTAGAAGTGGGCAAAAAAGACTTGAAAGGGTTCGGAATATTGACCATTAAAAAACTAGGTCAATACAAAAGAAAATAAAAATTGATACTTTAATTTTCTAAAAACCATGTCTTGTGGGCCAAGTTAAATTGAATCTTTTTTAATGCTTAATGACCTTTTGTTTTCAAAGGATTTTTTATCATTTTTGGACACACCATGGCCTAAGACATTAGATTCAAAAAGAAATTTGTAAAGCGGGTCTACTTCAGTGGCGTATAATTTAAAATATATTTTTTTTTAATTTTTAAAATTTTAAGTAGATTCAAAATTTCTGTACGCCAATGAAGTAGACCCGTTTTGCAAAGTTCTCTTTGATTCTAATGTCTTAGGCCATAACATATCCAAAAATGATAAAAAATCCTTTACAAATAAAAAGTCACTAAGCATTAAAAATGATCAAATTTAATTTGGCCCACGAGACATAGCTTCACCAAAATTAAAGTATAAATTTCAATTTTATTTGTAGTGACCTGATTTTTTAATGGTCAATATTCCGAACCCTTTCAAATCTTTTTCGCCCATTTTTACATCTATATTTCATTTGGCCGATTTTTGCAACGACCTGAAATACATTGGTTTGGAAAAATACCCCCTTTTATGTACGCCACTGAAGTAGAGCTTTTTTGCAAAGTTCTTTTTAATCCTAATACCTCAGGCCATAACATATCCAAAAATGATAAAAAAGCCTTTGAAAATAAAAAGGTTATCAAGCATTAAAGAAGGTTCCAATTTAATTTTGCCCACAGTGTATATACGTTAGAAGAGATTTTAGGAGGGGACAAAAAATTGGAATTGATTATTCGGAAATATTTATTTAGTGGAATCCAACTTGCAGCACTACTAGCAATGGAACTAAGTTGTTTAAATCCACTTTTTAGTCATTTTTATCTTTAAGGAAATTTTGAGAAATAAACATTTTGCTTAGACACTTTACCTTTTTTAATTTTTTTTTCACACCCCGTGATTTCAAAATTATTTACCCATGTATTTATGGGAGCACTATTCATGATTAAATTTTGACACTTATTTAGTGACGCCCTGAAGTTTCGGACAGTATACATAGGAAGCACCCTGCATCCTATATATTCAGCTATCGTTACAGTTTTTTATATCTTTAAGCCAAACTAGAAAATAACACTTCTTATACAGGGACAAAAACTATGTTACACAGTGACAACAACAATAATCATAATAATAATAATAATAATAATAACGCAAATGCAAACACAAAAATATTATTGTCTGAATGTTTTCTTTGTCTTTTTTAAACTTAATTTAATACTGCTTACTTCGTCATAAGAAAGCTAGGGATTAAGTAAGCTCAGGCTATTTTGTGCAGTGTCTCGTTAAAAAAATATTCGAAATTTTAGATATAGCTTTACAACAGAATACTAGCAATAAGCGTTTTAAACCTATTTGACAAAAAAAAATTTAAATAATGAAGATGACGTTTATTTATATCTAGTTTTGATTTAACTCATTTAGTAGGGTAATAGGGATTTAACGAGAAAACTAATGTGTATTATTTACATAGGAATAATATGCTGCGAGTCACATTATTTACAAGGTATCAAAGAAGCCGATAATATTGCAAATATCTCATAAATAGCTTGCAGGATTATTGCAGCATTTAATACAAACAGAACTTGTATGCTTTAAATGGAGCAGCATGTATACTTCGAATTCCATGATTGATTCTGGATAAAACATGAGTGGTTAGTTTATAGGCATATCAGACCACAAAAAGATCACTTATTAGTGGTCCCTAGTGGCTGTTTTTGCTATCTGTTTTGCTGTAGTTGCCGTCTGTTTTGTAAAAACAGCCACTAGGGATCACTAAGTGATCTTTTTGTGGTCTGACTTGCCTATAAACGAACTATTGCCATGGTTATCTACAATATCCGCAAATTTGTTCCTCAGGCATTATTCCTATAAATTGCTGGACATAAATAGAGAGCATCAAGGAAATTCTTAATCTCAATTTGAATATCGATATTATAATTAGGACACAACCACTTGCATAATTGCATATGCAAATGAAAAATAATATATACAGGGTGTGAAATGAAACCCTTGCACAAGAATTTTTAAAAAAGTCCTCAACAAAATGATCTATGACGGAATGCGAAAAAAACAATTTCCAATGATGCCTGAGACGGCATATTAGATTCGATGGCATATCACATATGTTTCCCATATTTTCAATAAGTTTGACATTGCTGTAGGCTAAATGTGAAGCAAATCACGTGATATTTTATCTGCAAAAGGCACACCACGCTGCATAGGGAAAGAAAATTATAATTTGATTCCAGCCAATCAGCGGCTGCTGCTGCTTCCCGCATGCGCATTTGCCCAGTTCACAGTGTATGAACTCGCAGAACCGCCTTGTTAAGGGCATCTGACATTTGTCATGGTCCACCTTTTTAATTGCTATACTTTTTAACTGTAACACTTTGCAACTTAACTCATTGTGATCCCTAATCACTTTTATTTTATGTAATAGATGCAGATAGGAGGTGTTAGTAAGACATTTCACAACACAGGACAAAAACTCTTCTCTCTCCCGGGCAACAGAGGAGCATTACACATCCCGAAAGTTGCCTCGGATAAGGTACCCTGGGGAAGAAGAAAGAGATAGATTAAAATATTTTAAACTAAAAGATTTTCGATTCATATATTTACTTTGTTATGAGTTAGATAATTCATTAGTACTACAATAATATTGTTATTAACATTTGCTAACGTAGGATTTACTGACAAAGGACTAGGGCAACCTATACTGATTAGTTCTTGATAGAGATCACCTTCCATAATTGGGCAATTAAATAAAATGTGCTCCAAATCTGCCACACCCGTATTACATTCGCAATATGGGGGTTCCAGAAGACCAATTATGAACATATGAGCTGGATATAAACAATGACCTGTTCTCATTCCGATGAATGTTGTGAGATGTCTTCTATCAACGTAGTCAATGCTCTTATACCATGGTATCTTAGGAAATTCCCACTGAATTGATGCATATCATCTTCCTTTGTTTTTTGTAGACTCACTCCATGTAGACCTCCAAGCATTACTTATTTCTTCTTTAATGATTGGAAACAGATCATATTTAATGACCAAACGAATTCTTAAGATTCGTCCGATATTAGCAAGTTGGCCAGCAATTTCATTTCCGTAAATACCAGAGTGGCTCGGAATCTATGAAAGTAAAATGTCAAAACCATGTTTGTTCGCATCCAATAAGTACTGTTTGATGAAGAAACTAATATGACCCAGTTTTGGAGATATTTTTTAAATTTTTTGTATGGCTGCATGAAAATTACAGCCTTTCTAATATCTTTTTCTATACATAGGGTAGAAGCTCTTTTTATTGCAATTATTTCAGCAGAACAAATCTGTGCTAATCCAGGAAGTCTTTGCGAAAACCGAAAATCCAAGGAAGGGCAAAAAACCCCATATCCAACCGATTTAGTATTGGCATCTTTGTATGCATCAGTAAATATCAAAGAGTGGTCAGGGACCATGGTGTATGCTTTTTCCAGAAAGATTTTACTACTAAAAAAGTCAGATTTCTTCATGTTAAAATTTATGATTCTAATTGTAGGAAGCTGCGCATCAAGGCATGGGTTGGTACTTATTGAGTTTTTTATACGCTTGAATAAGATACGGCACACTTTTATTCCCCCAATAGCTATTTTTTTTATTATCAATACAATCAGAAAGCATCCTAATCTGTCCAATTATTGAGTTCATTTCAATGGTGAGATTTTTAGGAAGAAATTTTTGTGCTTGCATTGTCCTTCTAACTTCCAGTGATATTTCGCTACATTCTGCCAGGAGAACGTTACTGGGAGTGGTTCTCATACATCCCGTTATAATTCTACATGCTTTGAATTGAAGCTTATCCAATTTCTCAAACTGGTTGAAATATCAACGCCGCATACTCCATATGTGTATGAACGATGCCCTTGTAAATATGTAGAAGACTCAGGGGATCCGCCCCCACCAAACTCTAGTCACTGCTCTCAAAATTTGTATACCTTTTTTTGCCTTTACTTGTATTTCGGAAATTTGTTTGTGCCTTTTAGGGTTGTTATTAATCGTGACACCCAAATATTTACTTTCTTTAACCCAATGAATTACTGAGTTTGCATAAAAAATTTAGTCCAGTCTTGCGATTCAATGTCCGGGTCTAAAAGGTATACTTTTAGATTTTTCAGAAGACAAAGTGAAATTACGCTCACTTAACCAACCATGTAAGGAATGTAAGGCTTCATTCATTTGATTAATGAGATAGGTGATATCCTTTCCTGTAATTGGTAACAGTAAATCATCTGCATATTGGAGAATTAAAATCTGTTCTGAAAGTACATTGTGTAAATATTAAATAACAGTGGACTTAGCGGAGCCCCTTGAGCAAGCCCTGGATATGACACTACAGGCCCATGCATATCAAACTTTTTATCCCTAACAAATAGGTTCTTTTGAACTTGTAAAACATATATAAGATTGCAAATCTCAGAAGAGACGCCTAATGATGCCATTTTTCTATACAGCAATCGTATGCTGACGATACATCTAAAAAATTTGCCAGAGTATGTTCATTCTTGGAAAAGCCACACTGTATTCTCGTTGTTAGGTATGCCGGACAATCTAAACAACCCTTTCCAAACCTAAAGCCAATTTGTGTGTCAGGAAGAAACTTTTATGTTCAATTTTCCAATCTAAACGATTTTTTATCATAATTTCTAGAATTTTTGCAGGACATAAGGTGAGAGCTAAAGGTCGGTAACTATTTGGGTTATTTTTATCTTTATTTTGCTTTAACAGGGGATGAATCCATTCCTCCTCTTAGACACTTATTATAAATGTGCCGAAGTGACAATTTGGCTCGAAAAGGTGAGCGTTTAAGCATGGAATATGAAATTTGATCTAAACCAGTGGCCGAATCTTTCCTATTATTAAGCGCATTTTCTAGTTCCATAATGGTGAAACACTTTGGATTAGCGCTAAGTGCTTCCAATATAATATTGGGATTCAGTTGACAAGAAGATGAATTATACAGAATTGTCTCAGCCACCTCCACTGAGGGTAGAGTTGAGTTTCTTGGGGATGATTGAATATTTGAATATTTTCGTATGACTTTGCAAAACACTGCCAAAGAAGAATGCCTGATCAGAGTAGAACAAAATGTTCTAAAACTCGAACGTCTCTTTTGATTGAAGTATTTTCTAGTCTCTGCAATGATGCTTTTAGTTTCCAGATATTGCTCTAAAGTTGGGTTATATTTCAGATTGTTAATATAGGATCTTCTCCATTTAAGTTCTGATATTCCACTGAAATATTGTTAACTCCCTACCGTGCATTACAGGCCACTTTGAGAAGAATTCCCAAATGTAGCAATATTCTTAATCAGACTCTTAGCAATTCTATCTACCACGGTTCTTTGAGTATCGGTCAGTTGACGAACATGTTCTCCGAATACTAAAAATGTTTTATATTTTTATCCTTATCATTAATTTCCTCAGGGGTGTCAGGTATAACTAAAGGTGAAATTGGTACATTTGTGAGAATTGGAGTGAATTGATATCTCAACAGAGAAGGATAGAGACAGGCTTCATGCTGCTCTTTACTGTAACTGGATTGAGGGGATGATGTTCCGACCTTTTGTCGTTTGTAGGAGATTACTTTACTAAATGAAGGCATTTGTGTGATATTGTAAAGATCTCTTGCTCTTTGAATCCTATTGTCATTCGATGAAATGAAATAATTACTAACACCTGCTCCATTATTAGGGCTTAACTCTGGGAACTCCCTTGCGTCTGTTATGCAAACCACCTTTTTAATTTTAGAAACCATCTGTTCAGCTTCATAAAAAGTAATTGAATTTAATACCATTGAATTGAATAATTGAATACCATCTGAAAAACGATAAAAAAAATTAAAGCTTGTATTTAAAAAAAGAAAGTTGATGATGATCCCTTGAAGACGAAACGTCGGATATCAAACTGGATACCATCATTGGATAGAGCGGAAAAAGTGGCAATGCAAATGTGCAATTCAATTTGAAATCCATTTTTAAATAAGCCCAGGAAAAAATAAAACGATTTTCCAAAATTTCGTTTTTTTTCCGGATATCTCCGGAAATACTCAGAATTTTAACACTTTCTAAACGACACCCAAATGCGCAATTTTGCCTTAATTTGACCGACACTTTATATTTTACGGTTTTCGAGTTCCTCGTACATAGACACGAATTCGAGCCACCCTGTACATGGTCATTTTTTATATTTTCCCACCCCCTTTAACTTTTTGTGCCACTGTGTAGAAAAAATATGTAAATAGGAAAGTTGTAGTGCTTGAGAAGTAGTTCTCAGAAAACATTTTTTTGTCTATACCGGGTGTTGCCAAAAGTGTGAAAAACAAAAAAATATATATTTTTTAAATGGAACACCCTGTATATTTCTCCTCAGGACGAAAAATCCGAGATTGTATCAATAGTGGGCATATTCAACAATAATTGAAATATTGAAGTTTTTATTATCAAACATGTTAAGATACGAATTTGTATATAATAAAAAATGATTAAAGCAATGATTTATTTTATTTAAATCAACTTTTAAAGTTAAATAGCGCAAAAATGGCTTAAGCAAATGTAGACAAATTAAATATTTTTGTAATCGGAGAATAAAGATCTTTCGCCCTGAGGAGAAATATACAGGGTGTCCCATTTAAAAAATATATATATTTTGTTTTTCTCACTTTTTGCAACACCCTGTATAGACAAAAATATGTTTTCTAAGAACTACGTCTCCAGCACTACAACTTTTATATTTACATCTTTTTTCTAAACAGTGGCAGAAAAAAGTTAAGGGGGATGGGAAAATATAAAAAATGACCCTGTACCTAGGTACGTACACCTTTGACATTTTTGTTTGCTTCTGCATTGATTTTTGACATGCTCAAAAAGTAAACAATAAAACACTGTATCACCCTCATGATATAAAGTTCCATCCTCATATCCAAACCAAAAATATTGATACTTGGAGGAAGAATTTTACCTTCAAAAGTAAATAGACAAGTACCGGTTGGTAAGTATCCTGTCATATTATCGCCAGTATCGCCTCTAACTATTCCTCTGCAGGAAACATTAACATTAGGAATGAATATTTCATAGTCCTTATCAAAAAGAAATTTATTATTCACAAAAGAATTCGCCGCTTCTGGTGAATCGAATTCAATAGTTACTCTGTTCCTCCCCTTAGGAATTGGACCTTTTTTATGCGAGATGTCTGGGCTAAATATATCTTTGGCTATAGCCATTGGCAGAAATGGCTCAATATTAATCAGAAGAAAATGTATATTTCAATTTTTTTTTCTTAGGCGTGCCAATATTTAGGTAAATTATCAATTGAAGTTGTTGAGATATGAGATATTCGCATTAAGTATTCCTTTTTGACACCCTGTATAGGTGATTATAAAAGAGCTTTTCAAAAATATTTGTTAGTTCTATAAATCTATTACGAAAATGGTGCTTTTCGATAAAAAAAAAGCTCAAAAGTTAAGCAATTATTAGAAACGTAACACGTTATGTCGAAAGCAAAATTTCACTAGAACGTAAAATTAACTAAATATATCACAAACAAATGTTGTCTTTTAAAATACTTACTTAAATCAACGTACGAGATTTCAAAATTATCTACGGGGTGAAAAATACAGATTGATAAATATTATACAGGAAACTAACAATTATATTTAAATGCGAACAAATTTTAAGGTGGATACTGTCTTGACATGCCATTTAATTAAAATTTTTATGGGCCAGAGCTTATAGCTCGAGGTATTCCGCCATAAATTAATACACTAATTTATGTGCGATTGACAGTTATCCGAGTATCCGCTTTAAAATATTTTTGGTAAAATGAGGGCCTAATTCCACATCCACATGATACTTATCTTATTATCTCAAATTGTTCTTAAATGTTGTTCTTCGAAAAAGCAAATTACAAGTTTATACTATTCAGATTTTAGGGCGTGGTTTTGAGGTCAAAATAAGGCTTTTCTTTTCTTATAAACATATATCGAGATACAGTCAGCGAAAAAATCGATTACTTTGAACTGTGACTGTACAGGGTGTTATTTAAGTACGTGGCCAAACTTCAGGCGATGACTTTTTGAGTGATTTTAAGACGAAAAGTTTATATAAACATAGGTCCGGAAAGTCATTGTTTTCAAAATACAGTGTTCAAATTTAAGAAGAAAACGGTAGTGCACGCCAATGACTTTTTTCTAATTCTTACCACTATCCAACATCGATATAGAAAAGTATGCAATCAAAGCTAAAATACCACATTTTAGAGGAGATATATTACCACCAAATGGGCCAAAAAAAATGATGCAGCCATTGTTAGTTTGGATAGCTTGGAAGGTATGGGTACTCATTGGGTTGCATATAGAAAAAATGATTCAATTGTAACCTATTATGACAGTTTTGGTGACTTACCGCCATTACTTGAATTAATAGAATAAGTAAAGTTTGGTACGGTGTGGTGTGGGTATTTAAGTTTGAAATTTCTCTGTAAGCGATAGGAACATATCAAAATGGCGCAAAGAAAGTATGAAGATGTGTTGGACTACCTCAGCGCCTATTTCGAAGCTGGAACTTTTACCAAAATGAGTAAAGTACAGTTAAGAAAAAGTACCAAAACAAGTTTTACTTGCGTGTGCACCAAATGAAATTGCCATAATATGGGAGAAGTTACCGGAACGTTTGCAAAACGATTTGGAAGTATTAAAGAACCAATATTGTTTAGATCAACTCAACACTGGTTCGGATGAGGACGATGTTATTGATGGATCAGCACCCAGAAAGTTGTTTTGTTGTTATTGCAACATGAAAGATATAAGTATTCATGTGACAAAGTTTGAAGATACAACCGATGTTAATGACATAATGGACAAATCTAATAAATGTTTAAATAAGTGTCGCAAATCACAATAAAATAGTTGTTTATGAAGTAAAGTGATCAGTCATGTCGTACACGTTCACATTATCAAGTTATTCAAGTGAATTAACATCCTATTTTTAGCCAGCAATCGATTTTCAGCAATCCTGTAAATATGGTGTGGCAATGTTGGGATTCTACACATACAACTATATTTTTAATGTTGATGAGAGCAACAACTGTCTCGGCTATTCCAAATACGATAGTAAACACATTGAAAACATTATCAGGTGATAAAAGCGAGAATATCTTTTCATTGCAGCCCAACAACAGCACCCTAAATTGCGAGTTACAATCCAAATATGATAACGATCTTAGTTATGCAACTTCCATAGCCACATTAATCGGATACAAGGAAGAAATATATGAAAAAAACTTCTCCAGTTAATATTATGAATATCAGAATTATTCGTGTTGATTGTAATATAATATCCGGATCATACTTAAATTCAACTCACACATTATTTGAATTTGACAACGAACCCGACTATAAGATAACAAAAGAACCAACAAATATCATATATCTGCCCGTAATGCCTGAAGGACCCCAGTTTATAGACAACATTACACTTCGCATCTTGAATGACAAGGACTTCATAGGCGACTAGGTCTACTTAGGAATTTGTGCTCCATAAAGTTAGAGAATTTTGGCACAATACAATGGAAGAGTATGTCATCGAAGTCATGTCTTTGTCCCAAAAACTTTTATCAATTGGAAAACCGCTAGATGATGAGTTTTTAGGCGTTATCATGCTGCAGGGACTGATAGTGGATTACGAGCCAATGGTTATAGAACTGGAAAATTCAGGTGTGGACATAACGTCGGACTTCGTTAAGACGCAATTACTGCAGGACAAAAAATGGCAGAATAGCAAACATACTGGTGACCGTACACTTGTCGCAAAGAATTTTAAAAAATCTGCATGGTGCTGGGGCTGTAAACAGAAAGAACATTATAAAAATCAATGCCCTCAAATGAAGAAGAGTCCTCCAGATACTTCTGAAAAGGCAAACAAAAATGAGAATAGCCAAGATGGACGGAAAGCTTTAAGTATCAATAGTAGACATGAAACAACCTGGTATGTTGATAGTGATGCCTCTTCCCACATGACTGGAAACAGAGAACTTCTTTCCAACCTAACGGATGAAGACTCGGGGCAGGACGTATTCGTGGCAAATAATGCTAAACTGTCTGTGAGTGGAACTGGCAATAGTATTATGAAGTTGAAACACAATGGAACTGCAGCATATATCAAAAATTAAATATGTACCAAATCTATCAGTGAACTTGATGTCAGTGAATGAAATGGCTTCAAAGGGACATTGTGTCAATTTTGACGCAGAAGGATGCAGAATAATTGATGAAGGTAACTGTAGTATTAAGGGAAAACCTGTAGCTACTGCAGCAAATATGAATGGCAGATGTCATGAATGTGTTTGCGAATGTGACGAAATCTCTAGATGCTCAGATGCTATGGCACAGACGCCTAGGTCACCTTAATCATTACAGCATGGCGTTGTTGAAAAATGGTCTGGCCACTAGTGTTTTGTACAACGAAAATAAAAATCCAGAATACTGTGAAAGTTGCATTAAAGGTAAGCAGGCCAGAAAACCTTTCCCATATAAAAAGGATAAACAAGTGACACAAAACAAACTTGACTTGATCCATTCAGACCTTGTAGGACCTATGGAAGTGGTAAAAAATATATGTTTACCCTGAATGATGACAGCACAAGGACAGTATTTTGTTATTCTCTAGAACATAAAAGTGAAGTTCCAGAAATTTTCAAAAACTTCTGCTCCATGGTGGAAAACCAAACAGAACGAAAAATAAAGATTCTGAGAACCGACAATGGAGAAGAATACTGCAACGAGCGTTTGGGGAGATTCCTCAAATAACAGGGAATCAAACATGAACAAACAATACCCTACACTCCACAGCAAAATGGAGCTACAATCGAACCATACTTGAAAAAGCACGTTCAATGCTCATCGACTCAAACAGTCCGAAACAGATGTGGGTTAGTGAAGCTGCCAACACAGCAGTTTATCTTTTGAACAGTTCACCAACTAAAAAAATACGTGGTGAAACTCTTGAAGAGAAATGGACCGGCAAAAAGGTAGACTTGAAACATCTGAGGATTTTTGGATGTCGAGCTTATGTTCATATACCCGATGTGAAAAGAAAAAAACTTGAC
>JAEQML010066958.1:0-19522 GCA_016904865.1 Pissodes strobi | reverse complement strand
TGCTCCTGTACTCTGGCAGAGATTCTTCTGTTTGTTTGGCCGATGTATTCCATGTCACAGTTCTTGCAGGGGATGCTGTATACCCCGTGGTTTTCCAAAGGTATTTTGTCTTTGGGGTTGCCTATAATCTGGTGGATCGTTGTTGGTGGTTTATAGATTGTTGTTATTTGGTGTTTCCTTAGGATTCTTCCAATTACGTCTGTTACGCCTTTTATGTATGGTAGTGTAGTTGTCGGTCTGGATTCGTCGTACTCTTTCTTGTTTGTTGTTGGGTTTGTAGCTCGCTTAGAAGCCTTTTTGATGTGGTGTTCTTTGTAGTTGTTCTGTTTTAGAGCTGTTTTAATGTTGTGGAGTTCTTCTGAGCGATTTGAGGATTTAGTTAATTGGATGGACCTGGAGATCAGAGTATCGGCTACTGATTGTATCTGAGAAGGATGATGGTGGGACTCTGCGTTTAAGTATCTATTGGTATGAGTTGGTTTCCTGTAAACTGTGTAGTCGATGGATAAGTCGTCTTTTTTTATAATTAAAAGGTCCAGGAAGGGCAGTTGACCGTTTGCTTCTACCTCAAGTGTAAATTGTATTCGGTGGTGTATTTTGTTGAGCTCTTCTAAGAACAGGTCTAGATTCGCTCTACCGTGTGGCCATATGATGAAAATGTCATCCACATATCGCTTCCAAAGGGTTGGCTTCATTTGGGCATTCTTCAGAGCTTCAGTTTCGAAGTATTTCATGAACAGGTTGGCGACGACTGGAGAAAGTGAAGATCCCATTGGGGCACCGTCTGTTTGTCGATATATATTGTTCTCGTAAGAAAAGTAGGTGTTCTTGAGGCAGTGTTCTGAGAGTTCGATGACGTAGTGTGGAAAATCCTCGTTCATGGCTATTTGGTCTAGGGCTTCGTCGATTGGTATACTTGGATATAGTGATTTGATATCTAGGCTGGCAAGGATATCGTCTTTTTTTAGTTTTAGGTCTTGAATCATGTTGGTTAGATGTTTGGAATTTTTGACGTACGAGTCGGCTGTTTCACTTGCTGGTTGCATGATTTGTGCTAGGTATTTTTCTAGGTTTTGGGTAGGCGAATCCACTGCACTTACTATAGGTCTTAAAGGTACTTTTTCTTTATGGATTTTTGGTAGTCCATACAGTTTGGGACATCTGCTTGATTTTTCTCGAGGGATTATGCGTTTTTCGACTTCTTGTCCTAAGTTGGCGGCCTTGATTTTGCTTTTTGTTGTTTTTTCCAGGTATGTTGTCGGGTCCCTCTGAGTTTGTTTGTAAGTGTTGTCTTGGAGAATTTGTTTCATTTTGTTTTTGTATTCATCTGTGTTCATTACTACTGTGGCGTTTCCTTTGTCTGCGGGTAAAATCACAATATCTTTATTTCTTTTTAAGTTTTTGAGCGCTTTGATTTCTAAGGGTTTGATGTTGGGTTTTGGCGGTTTGCTGGTTCTTAGGATGCGGGCTACATCCTGTCGTATTATCTCTGCTTCTTCCTTAGGCTTCTGGTGAATGGATGCCTCGATGCTCGAAATTATATCCTCTGTGGGAATAGTTTTTGGTGTCACTGCGTAGTTGAAGCCTTTACTTAAAACTTGTTTTTCTTCTTCCGAGAGCTGGTAATTTGAGATGTTGTGTACGACCTTGTTGATTTCTGCCGGCTTTGTTTCATGTTGCGTCCTTTGTTGTAGATGGGCAAATTTCTTCTTTTGTTTGTTGGTTTTGTAGTCCATATCGGCTTCTCTTCTCCAAGTAGAGGCTTTATCGATGTTGTCCCAGAGTAGTGGATGAATCTGTCTGCTGAGTAGTATGTGGAGATCGTATGCTGATTTTTCTGTTTCTGCAAGTAGTCTTCGTTTTTCTCGAATCTGTTCCCGTAGGAGTGCTTTGCTGGCATTTCTTAGAATATCCTTTGCTTGCAACACTTGAAAATGCCAACTGGGATGTTGGCGAAACGTCGTGAGACTACCAATTCTACTAACGAACGGATTGAAACCCGGAATAACACTTTTGTTCATTCTACCATCCGTGAAAACCTACGCTACAACATATATATATATTTATATATATATATATGAATTTTGCTCCTCGGGGTTATCGCTGTGATAGGTCTCTGTTAATTAGGGTTAATTCGAAATCTATGCAACAGGTGTCTGTGACCAAATTTTTGGGTGTATATCTAGAGAGTAGTTTGGGATGGGAATCGCATATTTGTAACATTTGTTCAAAATTGTCCTGTGTTGCTTTTGCCATGTATAGATTGAAACAGGTTTGTAGTACGAGTATCCTTATATCATATTATTATGCTCAATTTTATAGCAGGGTTAAATATGGCATTTTATTCTGGGGATGTTCCAGTCATACCACGAGATTATTACGGTTACAAAAAAAAATTGTAAGAACCATGGAAGGTGTTGACAGTAGATCACATTGCAGACCGCTATTTGTAAAGCTGGGACTATTGACGGTACCATGTATTTATATTGTGGAAATTTTGGTGTTTGTTAAGAACCATATTGAAAAGTTTCATAGAAACAATTTTGTCCATGCATATAATACCAGGCGTCAGGATGATCTACGTATCCCCGTGCACAGACTCGCAACCTTCGAAAATAGTCCTAGCTACATGGGTATTAAATTTTATAATAAGCTGCCGAGTTATCTTAGGGACATTGATGATAGTAAGAAGTTTTAGAAAGAGGTAGTAAATTATTTAAAATTGCAATCTTTTTATTCAATAAATTAATTTTTAAACTCATAAAATATGTATGTGTATTTACAAATAGTATACAATATGTAATAGTATATTATGATATAAGTGTATAAGAGGGCCTTTAAAGCACGCGCGACATATTTCAAAACACGACGCGCAGCGGAGTGTTTTGTAAGTCGCAAGGGCTTTAAAGGCCTCTTATACACGTATATCATACGCTATTTTTTATTACGAATGCATCATAATCTCAAAAATCTTTTAAATATTAAATTTAAGGGATATATTGACGAATACATTAATCTGTCACATTTGACATGATCAACTGTTTCTATAGCAACCTTTAAAAAAGTAGGCGCATAATAAACATCATTTTAAGCACGCTGCAGCGTGCGATAATCGTTGATTATGATGCATGCGTAATAAAAATATGTTATTGGACTTTGGACGTAATCTATACCTTTGTTGTACTATTTACTGTACCTGGGTCTTTGATTCAATTTAATAAATAAATAAATAAATAAATATATATATAAGTAAAGAAACCATATTTAAGAAAATCTTTAGCTTTAAAATAATCCGTTATTTTTATTTCCCATATTCCTTTCTAATTTGGACATATGCTGCTTTTGTAAAAGACGCCTCAATTCTAATTTAAATGCATTTTTTCTTCAAACGTCAGTAAATCCGTCATTACTCGACTGTGTAGGCGGCCGTGAAGTTTCGTTTTTCCTCCGCCGGAGCTTTACTTTTCACTTTTCCGCCGGCGGAGGTAAAAGTGTTGTCATAGCAACATAGATACTTATTAAACTAAAATTTGCGCACTGCATTTCTAAAAATCACTAATTTAGGAACAAATTGGTTATTATTTAATCGAACTTACTCAATAACTGCTTATCAATACGGAATTAAAACGCAATTTTAAAAAAATAATTATTGTTGACAGTGTCCACTGACAGCTTTATGTTACATTACTATAGCAACAACCTGTGCCTATTCATCGACACTGGTCTAAGCTGCCTTGCGAACCCACATCTTTAATAATAATTATTATTACTATTAAAAAGAGATGTTTTTGCATTAATTTGTCGACATCTGAAGAAAAAACAGCATATCTTATTTGGAGGAAAAGTTACTTTTCATGGCTTGCTCTCTATTACCAGCCTCACTCCGTTCGGCTGTTAAACACAAGCGCGCCATGAAAAGTATCACTTTTCCTCCATATAAAATAATATACTATTATATCGATTTCATCAGCTTTTGGGAATGTTTTTGTCGTCATTTAGTAATTCAAATCTGCCAATATTTAGTTTTCTTGAGCTTTTAACTTTGGTTATTTAGAGCTTTTTAAAGTGTAAAGAGGAGTGAAAACAAGCACGAAATCAACTCATAACATGCCATTTTGAAACAATAATTAATCTCACCTTACTGTGTAATTGCTGCTCCAGGATGGAAGTTATTTGTGGAAATATATCACCATAAAAAGTCGTGTTATTTTCGGTTTGGATGATTTTTTTAAAGGTGGTAATATTTTTTTTATTAATTTCGTTTCGTCTCGAACGTTTAGGGAACCGTGTCAATTAACTTCTTGATTTGACATTTTGCCTTGCACCTGTCGTCTATTAGTACTATTCGCCTAACAGCTCTAGTAACGCTCCAAACTGCGGTTTTATGGAACCAAGTATAATAACTATTTGACGGTGACATAGCGCAGCGTTTACCAAGACCCATATAGTTTAAAAGAGAGAGAAATACCTCAATGTTTAGGATAATTTGCAATACATGATAGCGTCAGTGGTCTTGTTACCTTCTGGCTCACATCTGAATATTTGCAAGTCCACCCGTTGCATTCGTCATTTTAGTATGTTGATGCAATGCTCCTACTCGGTCCGAGGTTACCATAAGTGAGGGTCTAGTCGGGGTACTGGTCCTTTTTGTACATGTAATAAAATAAATACATCTCTAAAACTTATCTTAACATTATTTTTTAATATTTTGTTGCAATTTTTTTGACTCAGTTATATTTACACTTGCTAACCTATTTAAGATTTCTGACTTTGTTTATAAAACATATCGTTTCAAATATCTTTATATATCTGCAAACCTATCATTTAAAAAACGTATTACTTTTTGCAATATTACCATCTCGTTTTACTTTTAATTAATTATTTTTATTCTTGATTTGAATAGTTGCTCTTTCCTACCTTCCTAGGATGCGTTAACTTACGAATGTTGATCTTTGAATTATTATACCATTTTTGATGAAGATTTCATGTTGTAACTTTAATAATAAAAACTGTTTGAGACATTATCAATTGGCACAATATATTCTTCATTGTTTTTTTGTATTATTTTCTTTATTTAATTATAAAATGAATGCTTCACCCTGACTAGATTATAAAAAAGTAATAGTTTTTTATAAGGATTTATAATTCCGGTTGTTATTTTTTCTGTAGGAATTTAGCTCAACTTGCAAAAATTACTGTCAAACATTTATAAACTTGTTTTATTGCACGTTCATTAAAATGATTTCCTATAGCCCATATTTACAATTTACAATTTACTTCTCTTATGGGAGCGAGTAATATTAAGTCTCTGGTTTATACTGGGATGAGATAGGATGAGCGAACTCATCAACTCAATAATTTCCAGAGTGTGCAGCCTAAACAATTCACGACTAGTCAGTTGTCCTGAATTTTGAATTCATTTTTGAAATGCAGGCAGGAGATCCGTTCCCACCAGCGTGGGCCCATTCACGTACCTCTGGGTTTAGCACACTGCTTTCCAATTACACCTCTTTTTTTCTAGCCAACAATGTACAGTCGCCAAGATCATGAGTTAACGATTCTTCATCCTCTAAATACTACCTACCTGCGGGATCTTCTACGATACACAGCTGGTGCAAACACTTGTTCCAGTGACAAAAACGAGAGTATCTTGTGAAGAACCTTGTCACAAGCCTCATATCCTCTCTCTTCAGAGTCAGGAAGATCCTCACCCTAGAAGGAGCTGGGTTACTCAAGAAAAGCACAGCCTATCTCATGCCTGAAATAAAAGGCAATAGATCCTCGACTCGCACATTCATTGGGTTCCTTAAGATGGCGGCGGTCGTACTGTAGGCTATGCCTATAATAAGCCCAAGTCCGTTTGGACGCGTTGCAGAACATGTTCATGTCAGACGATCAGGCTTCTCGTTTTCCGAGACATCTAAGGAACCCAAAGAAGACTGACATTATTATGTCCGGCGAAGGCCCTCCAAGATGCCTGTACCCTCAGATACCAGCGCAGAATGAATTCTATCAGACTCAAAAGCCGACAGAGCCGTTCGTTCTACTGTCCGAGCAAATATAGATAATTTTGCCTCTGAAGGCACATAAGAGGTTCTTATATAGTCCTGGAACACGGTTGCATAACTCGCAGGGGCGAAAGCAACTCTCGTCCTTATGGTTTCTTCATACAGCCTCGCTCTAGAATCCCTATCCATTCGGAGCCGCCCGTGTATCAGACTAACCCGTTAATCGGGCATGGGATGCGATTTACCTCTAACCACGCATCTCTATGGGACCTTGTACGGAATTGAATTAGGGCGATGATGATTTTTTAAAAGTTGCTAGTATGTGTTAAGTTCCAAGTGTTTCGCTACGCATCTTTGATTTTCCTATATTATTTATAAATATATTTATTTTGCTAATGTTGCCATCTCCACTTAGATGTATTCTCTGCCCATTATATATTTCTCCAATTTTTTTTCAGCTTATTTTTTCAGCCTATTTTATTCTTGTATTCGCCCAGGTGATGATAGACCAGTGCAACTCTGCAACTTTAGGTATATAACTCGTGTTTTGGTCGATTTTAAAATTTTCTAATAGTTTATGAATGAAAAAAAAAAACGAAAAATTGCACCTTGCATCTCCTTATATATGATGCACAAATGTTCTATATTCTGGCTCTCGAACACTTAACATTCATAATTTCTGGTAAGATTGGTACGCGTGATCTTATAAAGTTCGAATAAATTAAATTCAGTTAATGGGAAAGACAACTTTAATTTTCAAAAATGTCCTTCTTTCAATGTTAAAACTTGTTTCATGTTCTATGTAGTTTCGCATTAATCCTAAAGGTATTCGAACATTTATTGTAATTTTTATTGGCTTTTCTGGATAAAATTTGAAAAGTATTTACTTAAACAAACTAGATCCTACTCAAATCCTGTTACAAAAAAATTGGCTGCATTTAATTCGTTGAATAATTTTATGTCCTAAACATACATGCAACAAAAACAACAATAACCTACAAATTTGCTCAACGTAAACGGAAGCTGCTGTATAACTTTTTTAACTACGAGCTCTATTCGAGAGTTGAACACGGAACCATTTTAATTTCGAGCAATTAAATGCTACAATGTATTATAACAGAAAACGAACAAGAAACTTTCTATTTTAGAAGCGCTTTATTGCATCATGTAACTCACGTAATAGCGAAATTAGCCATTAAAAACGTTTTAGTTATTACAAATAATTATACTAAATAGGACTCTGAATCTTCTTTAGTATTTTAGATATAAAACATGTAATTAAATCGATTATTTAAACAGCTATGAAATTAAAGTGTTGCATTCAAATTATTTAAATTTAGATTTCCTTCGATTTATACATATTGAAGTTTGATGTACGAATCTCATAAAATTTTAAATGGATTTAGGATTAATTCTAAACTTAGGTTTTATCTTTAATGAATTAAAACACATTCATCTTTATTTAATAAAATTAAAGCACTTTCTTTAATTTTACGTTTTTTAGATGAAGACTCAGTTGCTAAAATACTTGAAGCGTTCCATTGTATTCTGTGATTGTTATCAAATGCATGTTGATGTGATTTGTGGAATTGTGCATTTCTAATATAAGTTTGGTGTTCTTTTATACGTTTTGATAATGGTCTACAGGTCTCACCTATATAAAATTTATTACATTCACATGTTATTTTATAGATAACATTTTTAGTAGTTTCATTTTCATTAAGTAGTTTTGTTTTTGTTAGTTTAGATCTAAGGTTGTTTTCTGTTTTGAAAATGGTAAGAATGTTAAATTTATTACCTATTCGTTTTATTTTGTCTGATAAACCAGGAATATAAGGAATAAAGAGGTTCATAATAGGTCTATTTTGATTTTGTCTGATATTTGGTTGTTCAAATTCTATAAAGCATTTTTGAATGAAATCAATAGGATAGTTATTATTAATCAAAACATTGCTCAAAAATTCTTTTTCTGTGTTGAAATTTTGATTATTACAAATTATTTTCATTCGATCATATAGACTTTTTACGACCCCCTTTTTGACCATTATTGGGTGATTTGAATTAAAATTTTAATATCTGTTTGTATGTGTAGGTTTTCTGTATATTTTAGTTTCGAAACTATTTAAGTCTTTTTTTATAAGAATGTCAAGAAATGAAAGTTGTTCATTAATTTCTCTTTCCATAGTGAATTTGATTGTGGGTTCTTTGGTGTTAATATGATTTAGAAAATCGTTAAGAAAATGTTCGTTATATGGATAAATTGAAAAAATGTCATCTATATAACGCCTCCAAATTAAGAGAAATATTTGTAAAAAAAAAATTAAAGAAAGTGCTTTAATTTTATTAAATAAAGATGAATGTGTTGCTTCAACTTCTGTTAGTTTTAATAGCACTAGGTTACCTTTGCTAAAAACTGAAGTTGATAAGGGACACTTAAAAATTAACTAACCCTTTCAACAAAAATCATTAAATTCTTCCTAAGCGAATAACACCAAATTATAGATATATAAAACTTCAAAAACAAATTAATTTACCAAATAATACCTCAATATCGCACTAAATACCAGTTAACCAGTAATTAAATATGGCATTACAATTGTCATCTTGTCAAAGTCAGTTCAAAGCTTGACAATCTGCAAGAGCTTTTTACTCTTTTATTGTATTTGCTAACCATTTTCATTTTTAGTTTCTTTTATTCTTGAAAACGATAGCAGACATGCTTATCGAAACGTCGAGAATATCTAGCTATTTCATTAGGGTCACTAAACTAGCACTTGTGCTGTTTACGTCCTGGAGCCAGAGCCGAAGAGGCTCTATACCAATTCAAATCAAGTGTAATCATTTGTATAGCCGAAGGCAATCAATTACAAGGTAAACATGAATCCTCCACAACAATATAGAACATATCTACAATAAAATTTTTCATATATTGCCACGCTCTTTGTTAGCTTCTAATTTTATTTATTAACTTTCATTTCAGATTAGAAGAAATTGACAGTGAGTAAAGTTAAGAGAAAGTTTAAAGTTAAAGTTGCATAGGCCGGCTCAAATTTTAATGTCGGAGAGAATGGGATGATTATTATAATTAATAATAAAGAAAGCGCCACCAACATGTAGACGGCACAAGTCAGATAATTAAAGAATTTCAAGGAAAATTAAAAGAAAAATAGAAACCATACACGTGGAGTCACAAAATGGCGATGCATAAAGACCCAAAGGCGACTCAGCTGAAGACAGTGAAAAATACCAGTTACAGAGTGAGGTTAGACATCAAGCAAATGATGCACCGCATATTGCCAGTCACAATAGCCATTTTTTTTTAAATGTCCCTTGTTTGGGGAACATGAAAATAAGGCTACGCGCCACAAAGATAATCTAACTGCATGCCGATACTCCGCCCAGTGCGCGGGAGCCATTCGATATGGCTACCGAAATTCTATGACAACCTGTTTTTACGAGCAATGATGACATCTAGATGTGGTGTTCCCAATTCCGCCACCTTGACACCGGCAGACAAGTTCCACACCGCACCGTGCTAGTGTTTTCTAATGTTAACACGTTAACTGCCACGTGAATCAAGTGTGTCTCACAAGTGACATATTCATTTTGCCATGTGAACCATCCATGATTCACGTGCAACCTATTAGTTTTATCTCTGTAGCTCGCTGGCGATTCACACTGGCCATATAAACGCATGGTAGTTAAAAAAGCATGGCCTCATGAACAAATTAAGGTAGTTAGCCCACGTATTTTTCTTATCGGGCGTTAAATATAGTTTATGCTTAGACGCTTTTTATTGAGAAAATAAAATAAATACTATTACATGTTAAAAAAATACAGAATAGGTACCAACATACAAACTATACAGATCTTAACTAACATAAGAATAACTTTGCTATTGTTTCGAACAAACATGTGATCTTGTGAAACAGATCACGCAGTAGTACTTATCGCATTGAATGCACTGCCATCTAGTTTGGCAGTATTTTTGGCTGCCACGGATCTCCCCTTTTCTTGAGATATTTTAGAATAGCAAAAGGAGCATCTTCGTCTATTAGAAGTCCCGACATCTTTGGTTTTGTTTTGAATCACGTATGATTCACACGGCCTGCTATGCAATTTCTATCAGCCAGGCTTCGTGAAACATACTTGATTCACGGTCAAAAACGCAAATTTTGACAGCTATTGACAAGTAATAGATATCGTGTCTTCATTTTTAAGATTCTGGAAGTATAATAAGGAATTTTTAGATCGTGGCCCATGGGGTCCAAAAAATAAATTGTATTGTGGCAGTTAACGTGTTAATCAACAACAAGAGGTTCCGGTAGCCAACACTTACAAATCTCGATTCGCTAATACCGTAGTCCAGAATGTTTTACTCGAACGGATAGGCAGACAGTAACACTAAAATGCGCTTTTTACGACAGGTGGAAAACCAAAATGTCAAATCAAGGCGTCAATTGACACGATGCCAGAAATGTCACTCATGAAGTGAAATTAATTAAAAAATTAATTCTACGTTAACCCTCCGGAAGGGCGCGCCGTTTATAATATCATGAACAGGCGCGCCGCGGCTATTGCGCCGCAAATGTTTTTTCTTAAAGAAAACGTCATTTAATACTTTCAAATGTATTTAACAAGTGAAACTAAAACAAGTAACCAAAAATAAATGTAATTCTACAAATAATACTTGAAAAAATGCTAATAAAATTTAAAAAAAAACATAAAAAGTCTTCTTACAATAAAATTGCTAACAAAATGAAAAAACAATAAAAAATCTTCTTACTTAAACAAAAATAAAACAACGTTTTACTGCACAAATATTCAGATTAGAATTTAGTCTACTTCCATTTTCTCTTTACATTTTGCGCATGTAATATGTATGGAACTATGCATTTTACAAATATTTCTTTCACAATTATTACACTTTTGTTTGGTTCTATTGTTTTTGTGAGTGCCACAAATGAAACAAATGCCAGCCTTCACTTATTCACCTCTTTCAGACTCTTCTTCATTTCTATATTTGTATAAGAGGAAATAAATGTCCTTAGACAGCGATTTCAAAGTCAAAGTCAAAGTCAAATATGCCTTATTGCCACAGAAAAATTCAAATAAACTTTATGGACAAAGCGAATGAGATAAATAAACTAACCATAGTAGAGCAAATACAACACAAAACAAAACTTAATATATATACAATAATATATACATTAAAAATTAGGCCAACAAGCAATTTTCAAGTTGAAATTGGTCACGATTTAAGTATATTACAGAACATCATATGCAGTTAAACCAAATCCACAGGAAGTACACAAAACATAGGGTAAAGAAACTCAGTGTTATCATAATATGAAACAGACATTAAAGCGAAGCGTGCTGTTGGTAAAAAATAAGGAAGGTCATGTCGGTGAACTTGACTCGAAAAATGCGCATAGGTTGCAAAGTTGAAATACCTAGTGAAAGTAAACAAAACATGACAAAAATTGATAGCCTGAAAAATTCAATCTTGTGTAATTCCTGTATACCCGCGAAACCACTCATTCGTCAAAAAAATAATCCTATACCTACTATAAGATTCTCTTCATCGCCGCACATGATGCCCAAATAGAAAGATTTAATAACGATTAAATAGAATAATAAGTTCTTTCTAGTAGGTAAGCTTTCGTTTTTTCACGAAATTTAGCAACGGTAGGGCTGGATTTAAGATGTAGCGGGAGTGTATTGTATAACTTCTTGGAGTTATAAAGAATAGAATTTTTTGTTAATTCAGAGGAGGAAAAGAAAGGTAGATGTCCTGACTCGAATTTCTTGTTGGGTACTCATGTTGTGGCCTTTCGGGAAATATGGTTCGATTATATCAGAGTCCTCTCTTTCAAGTGATGTTTCATTAGTTCAAGGAGCAGCTTTTACAAAAACACACGTCTTTTATCTTTGCTGTCCAAATTGATAAATTTAAATATGACACGGGCATTTATTCCAGCTATCTCGAGATGTCTAAAAAATACAACGAGAGGCCATCTTGTAATTCTGGATACACTGTATGAAGCCCATATCTGGTCTACTCTATTAACACCCCCTTTTGTGGAATAATTGTAGTCCAAATTCACCAACGACTTCTTTGAATCTTCGTAGACATCTGAGGTATTGTGCATTGTTGAGAGAAATATAACTGCTTTGTCTTATTTTTTTATATTTTTTTTTGAAAGGAAGAAGTAAGGCAGAAATAATCTTGGAATCCAAAAATATGAGAGTTGACAGATCTAGTTTTATTGGGCAAAAATTGGACCGGTATTTCTCTCTTATCTTCATGGTTCCCAAAAATGTTATACCTTTTTGCAACAGATACTCAGCGAGTGAAAAGCTGCTATAATAGTTATCAGTGTTAATATTTCTTTTTGTGTTCTTAGAGGTACAATCAATCTTTTCACAATGTCATTTTGTTTGTTAGAAGTAGCATAGGGTCCTGCTGGTTGCTTACCGCAGTAAATTTCGAAATTAAGAGTTCATACATTTTTATTCCATATTTTGCCAGCTTATGAGGAATATACTGGACAAATGAGCATCGACCTCGAAAAGGATGAAGCATTTCATCGATGGTACCAAATTCACTTAGATTATAATAAGCAACTATTCTATTTTGTTTACGCGGTTCATATGGCAACGGGTGTTTTCAGAATCGCCTGGAAAGGTCGAGTGGCGCAAATTCTTATTGCGTCCACTTGTCGGTATCCCTTTGATCTGTGAAGTTCACCGCTTGTCGCTCTTGTTTTGACTGGAGTTTTGATTGAAATTTTGCCATTAGAGAAATAATATAGTGACGATGCTGGTGCGTTTCTTTTAATTAAACTTAGTTAGTTTTGTCGAGAATTTTATGGATAAGTAAATGTCTTCTATGATAAACTAAGTAGGTAATTCCGAATACTTTGAACCGTTTTATTTGTGTTTAGTGTTATTTACGGCAAATTATTTTGATAAAATGAATTAAGTGGCATATGTTAAAAAAAAATCACAGTCCTTCACAAAGATGCAACCGGGGAAGACATTGAAAATGCCGAAGCAGAATGCAGCGCTTGTTAAATTTGAGATCTGAGAAAACTCATAATTGTGTAAAAATGTAAGAGTTGATAGAAGTTTGGGTGAGATCAGGTTGGATTACGTAAGTTTAGTTAACCAAAATATACCAAATAAATGCATATTACTTCAAGTTTCGTTCATTTTTACAGTTTATAAAGTTACAAGTGTGGTCGTAAAAAGCAAAAGACCATTTGCATTCGATTCGTCTCACATTCCTCGATCTAACGAAATGAAACACGACTAGTCTGTCATGGGAAACTAAAAGTCAACCTCACCCAGGCAGCAAGCTGACGTCAGTATGACGTGATTTTTTCGTCAGATTATTACGTCATTTTGACCAGAAAAATTACGTCATTATGACGATAAGATCACGTCATTATGTCACAGCCCAACGACGTAATTTTATGACATGAAAAAAGCGTCATTTTATGACGTAAAATACGTATCTATGAGTAGGTATCCGGACACTTGAGACCTACCCCACTCCCCCCTATGATGCACATGTGCAGGAACATGCGCAGAAGCCAACTGCGCATGACGGCTGAGGTTTGACAGCAGACAGTTGACCGGGCGTAGTAGGAGTAGTGGGATCATGTAACACAGGCGTGGCATCCGACAGCTGACAGATGACGTTTGTTAGTTTGGGGGGCGGCCGTTGGCAGTTGACAGGCAAGTTCGGAATCTCTCGGCCATCCCCGGAAATACCTAAATTAATAATAAAAGTCTTGGAGTCGTGCGGGGATCGAACCACGAACTTTGGGCACGCGAGGCAAACACGCTACCACTGAACCAACTGATCCTTGCAGAATTTATTTTCTAAAAGTGTATATATGGACGCAATAGGGGTTATGTTTTACTTAATAATTCGGAAGTGTTAGGGGCAAAGCGAAATAAAATTGATACGTTTGGTTCCCTTGCTCGCTAAAGCAAAATATTCGAGGTGTTGGGGTACATAGGTAATTTAAATTTAAAAATACACAGCTTTAATTTTTTTTAGAAGATTTTTTTAAAGAAAATTTTCTTAAGAAATCTAGCGAAGATTAAAAACATTGTAATAATATGGTATGATTAACATTAAAGTTTTAAAATGATTGACTGAGAAAATAACATTTTTCTAAGTGTGAAAAGCCGAAAAAATCTCGTAAAAAAGCCGTGATGTCTATGACGTCTAACAGTCGTCTAGAAATCGACGTCATAATTCACGTCATTTATTGGTCATATGGCGCCTCAAACAAAAAGCGACAAAAAAAGACGCAAAAATGACGTGATGGTTTATGACGCCTAATACACGTCTATAAATCGACGTCATAAATCACGTCATTTATTGGTAATATTACGTACCAGACCAAAACTGCCGAAAAAATCACGTCAAATTGACGTCAGATTGCTGCTTGAGCACCCGCCCTTAACACAATCTAATGTAAAAAATTACTTTTAGCAGATTACGTAAGCTTAGTTTACCAAAATATACCACATAAATGCATATTACTTCAAGTTTCATTCGTTTTCACAATTTATACTACTAGTGGTGGTTGTAAAAACTGCATTCGATTTGTCTCTCAATCCTCAATCTAACGCGGTTAGTTTCACTTAGGATCAACTTATTTTAGTTATTTGAGTCGGTTCCGATACGTTATAATCAATTTTAATAGATTTGGTTAGTTTTGGTTAGTCTAATAAATTTTCGGTTAGCTTCACTTAGTCTCAACTTTTTTTGCTTGTTTGAGCCGGTTCCGTTACGTTATAATCAATTGTAATAGATTTGGTTAGTCGTCCAATAAACTTTCTGTTAGTTTCCTTTAGTCTTAACTTGTTTTAGTCATATAAACCGGTTCCAATACGTTTTAATTAATTTTAATGAATTTGGTTAGTTTGGGTTAGTCGTTCAATCAACTTTCGGATAGTTTCACTTAGTCTCAAATCACTTTAGTTATTTGAGTCGGCTCCGATATGTTATAATCAATTTTAAAAGATTTAGTTAGTTTTGGTTAGTTTGGGTTAGTCGTCTGATCAACTCTCGGCCAGTTCCGCTTAGTCTCAACTTATTTTACTTACTTGAGCCGGTTCCGATACATTGTAATCAATTTTCATAGATTAGGTTAGTTCTGGTTCATCGTCCAATCAACTTTTGGTTAGTCTCTCTTAGTCTTAACTTACTCTTGTTATTTGAACCGGTTCCGATATGTTATAAACAATTTTAACGGATTTGGTTAATTTTGGTCAGTCGTTCAATTAACTTTCGGTTAGTTTCACTTAGTCTCAAATTATTTGAGTCGGTTCCGATAAGTTATAATCAATTTAAATAGATATGGTTAGTTTTGGTTAGTCGTCTAATCAACCTTCGGTTCATTTCACTTAGTATCAACTTATTTAAGTCATTTGGACAGGTTACGATAAGTTAAAATATATTTTAATGGATCCGGTTATTTTTGGTTAGACGTCCAATCAACTTTCGGTTAGCTTCACTTAGTCTCAACTTATTTTAATCATTTGAGTCGGTTCCCATACGTTAAAATCAGTTTTTTTAGATTTGGTTAGTTTTGGCTAGTCGTCTAATTAATTTTCGGTTAGTTTCACTTAGTCTCAACTTTTTTTACTTATTTGAGCCGGTTCCGTTACGTTCGAATAAATTGTAATAGATTTGGTTAGTTTTGGTTAATCGTTCAATGAACTTTCGGTTAGTTTCACTTAGTCTCAAAGTATTCTAGTCAATTGAGTCGGTTCCGATCCGTTACTATCAATTTTAATAGATTTGGTTAGTCGTCGAATCAACTTTCGGTTAGTTTCACTTAGTCTCAACATATTTTAGTCATTTGAGTCGGCTTCAATTTGTTATAATCATTTTCAATGAAATTAGTTAGTTTTGGTTACTTGGGTTAGTCGTCTAATCAACTTTCGGCTAGTTTCATATAGTCTCAACTTATTTTACCTATTTGAGCTGGTTCCGATACGGTATAATCAATTTTCATAGATTTGGTTAGTTCTGGTTAGTCGTCCAATCAACTTTCGGTTAGTCTCCCTTAGTCTTAACTTATTTTAGTCATTTGAATAGGTTCCGATACGTTATAATCAACTTTAATAGATTTGGTTAGTTTTGGTTAGTCGTTTAATTACTTTTCGGTAGTTTCACTTAGTCTCAAATTATTGTGCTTATTTGAGTCGGTTCCGATACGTTATAATCAATTTTAATAGATTTGGTTAGTTTTGGTTAGTCGTCTAATTAACTTTCGGTTCATTTCACTTAGTATCAACTTATTTTAGTCATTTGAACCGCTTACGATACGTTAAAATCAATTTTAATGGATTAGGTTATTTTTGGTTAGACGTCGAATCAAATTTCGGTTAGTTTCACTTAGTCTCAACTTATTTTAGTCATTTGTGTCGGTTCCGTTACATTAAAATCAATTTTATTAGATTTGGTTAGTTTTGGTTAATCGTCTAATCTACTTTCGGTTAGCTCCACTAAGTCTCAACCTATTTTACTTATTTGAGCCGGTTCCGATACGTTATAATCAATTTTCATAGATATGATTTGTTCTGGTTAGTCGTCCAATCAACCTTCGGTTAGTTTTCCATAGCCTCAACTTATTTTCGTCATTTGAACCGGTTCCGATACGTTATAATCAATTTTATTGGACTTGGTTAGTTTTAGTTAGTCGTAAATTAACTTTCGGTTAGTTTCACTTAGTCTCAAATTATTTTAGTCATTTGAGTTGGTTCCGATACTTTATAATCAATTTTAATAGATTTGGTTAATTTTGGTTAGTCGTCGAATCGGTTAGTTTGACTTAGTCTCAACTTATTTTAGTCATTTGAACCGGTTCCTATACGTTATAATCAATTTTAATAGATTTGGTTAGTTTTGGTTAGTCTTAACATACTTTAATTTGTGTAATCTATTTCGATACATTATAGGCCGTTTTGGTGCTTTTGGTTAGTTTTCGCTAGTCATTCAACCAACTTTCGTTTAGTTTTAGTTAGTTTTAATTTATTTTAGTCCTTTCAACCGGTTCCGATACGTTATAACCATTTTTAATGTTTATGGTTAATTTTGGTTAGCTCCAAAATTCGGTTAATTGGGTTATTTTTAACTTATATAAATATTTTAATCTTTTTTTGTTACTTTTGGTTAGTCCTTCAATCAAATTTCGATTAATTGCGGTTAGTTTTATTTTATTTTAGTCATTTGAAACGGTTCCGTTGCGTTATAACCAATTCTAATGTTTTTGGTTAGTTTTGGCAAAGTTTACAGAATTAATTCTGTAAACTTTGGTTTTGGTCAGTCGCTAATATTCGATTAATTTGGGTTAGTTTTATCTTACTTTAATATTTTTAATCTGTTCCAATACGTTTTTGCCCATTTTGGTGCTTCTTGTTACTTTTGGTTAGTTTTGGTAAGTCGTTTAATCAACTTTCGGTTAATTTTAGCTAGTTTTAATTTATTTTAGTCATTTGAACCGGTTCCGGTACGTTATAACCAATTTTAATATTTTTGGTTAATTTTAGTTATTCGCCAAAATTCGGTTAATTTGGGTTAGTTTTAACATACTTTCATATTTTAAACTCTTCCGGTATGCTTTAGCTCTTTTTGGTTAGTTTTGGTTAGTCGTTCAATCAACTTTCGGTTAGTATCAGTTAGTTTTAAATTATTTTAGTCATTTGAATCAGCTCCGATATATTATAATCAAATTTAATGTTTTTGGTTAGTTTGGTTAGTCGCCAAAATTCGGTTCGTTTTGGTTAGGTTTAATATTTTTAATATGTTCCGATTCGTTTTAGCCCTTGTTGGTGCTTTTGATTACTATTGGTTAGTCGATTAATCAACTCTCGGTTAGTTTCAGTTTGTTCCAACTCATTTTAATAATTTGAACCGGATCCGATAAGTTATAACCAATCTTAATGTTTTTGGTTAGATATGGTTAGTCGCCAATGTTCGGTTTGAATTAGTTTTAACTTACTTTTATTTTTTTTTAATCTGTTCCGATACAATTTAACCCTTTTCGGTGCTTTTGAGTACTTTTGGTTAGTTTGGGTTAGTCGTTCAATCAACTTTCGGTTAGTTTCAGTTAGTTTTTAATTTATTTTTGTCATTTAAACCGATTCAGTCCGCATTAACAAACTATCACGATCTCTCACGCGTATATCGTGATGTGCCAAATGTAGCATGCACTTTTTCGCGATTTGATACCCCATAATAGGAAAACAAAAACATTTCCAATGTTAAAAACAGATCTCTAAATTATGAGGACAAGCTTAGTGTCAAGCAATTGGGGAGGCCTACTTCTGATTTAATAGATATTTCAAACGGGACAACGCATATGATAAGTTTTCGGGGATGTGTTAGGAAGCCACACGGTATCCTATTGAACAAAAAATGCGCTTTATTTGGGTATTTTGGGTCAGTCAAGTAGCTCCTTATTCGGTTCGATTTACGTTTGCTGTTTTTCGGATTTATAAAATTAATAACAAGCGGTGCAGGATGCTGTTAATTGCGTTGGTGGTTGTGTTTGTTGTTAATTATTAAAAAATTAGTTTTTTTTTTTTCTTTTTTTGCTATTATGGCAGTGGCACACACACTAAAGGTAGATCCTATGGCGCTCGACGAGCGGTGTGTGTGCGAAGATGTTGATTGACACGGTTCTTGAATATTTGTAGGTTGTAATTAGTGGGAAACAGATGTCCTGGAAGTGAGTTCCACAGTGATGCAGTGCGCCAGACAAAGGAGTTCTGGTAAAGCGATGTTCTAGGTGTTTCTAGTTGTACGACGAACTGGTGCGCTCCTGCCGTCTGTCGGGACTGCCTGACAGGAGTTGCCAGGGGCGGGATCATGTGGGCCAAATCCTGGGAACATCTGCCGTGAAAGTATCTGTAAAACAGAGACATCTCGGCCACATGTCTGCGATGTTCTAGACTATCCAGATTCCGGGTCAACTCCGGATCGCCGACGAGACGCACAGCCCTCTTCTGAATGGAATCCAGCAGCTTTAGGGTATGCTTTGGTGCGGCACCCCAGATATGTGAGCAATATTCTAAGCACGGTCTTATTTGCGCTTTGTACAGCAAGAGCAACTGCTGCGGTGTATAGAGTTTTTTGTTGCGAAATAGCGCACCAAGCTTCTGGGAGGCTGATTTTGCGATGTTAGCAACATGGTCATGCCATGACATATTGCTGTTGACCGAGACACCCAGCAGCCCGATTGACGAGGATGGAGGAATGGTCGATCCTGCCATAATGATGTCAGGGCCCGCTGTATTGGCCCTCTTAGTAAACGTTGCTGCTTGGGTCTTTGCTGCATTGAACTGGATCAAATTTCGGTCGCCCCAAGTTTGAACTTTCTCCAGGTCTTGATTAATTGCTGTAATCTGCTCCTGTCTGCGGTGATGAGTCTCAGTCGCTGGTAAGGGTTTTTCTGATCTAAAGTGGGAGACAAGGGTACTGT
>MU194339.1:0-10080 GCA_016904865.1 Pissodes strobi | reverse complement strand
AAATTAAAGGGAGTTTTACAACGAATTAAAAAATCGAATCAGAATTTTTGTATCATTTGTCATAAAGGATACAGCCCAAAAGATGATAATTAAAAATCGCTTCAAAATATATCAAGTTATACATCAAATTAAAGGGAATGTTTCAACGAATTAAAAAATCTAATTAGAATTTTTGTATCATTTATCAAAAAGGAGATACGGCCCAAAAGGTGTTACCTTAAAATCGGTTCAAAATATATTGTTATACATAAAAAAAGGGATTTTTACAGCGAGTCAGAAAAAGAGATTTTTTATATCATTTATCAAAAAGGAACCATAGGGCCCAAAAAGTGTTAACTTAAAGTCGTTTCAAAATATATCAAGTTATACATCAAATTAAAGTGAATTTTACAACGAATTAAAAAATCGAATCAGAATGTTTGTATCATTTATCATAAAGGAGTTATACGGCCCAAAAGATGTTCACTTAAAATTTGTTCACAATATACTGAGATTCATCAAAAAAGGGAATTTTACAGCGAATGAGAAAATCGATTCAAAATTATTATATCATTACTCATAAAGGAACTATAGTGCCCAAAAAGTGTTAACTGAAAGTCGGATTAAAATATATCAAGTTATAGTTTTAAAAATCGAATCAGAATTTTTGTATCATTTATCATAAAGGAGTTATACTGCTCAAAAGATGATAATTAAAAATCGGTTCAAAATATATTGTGTTATATATCAAACATCAAATTAAAGGGAATTTTACAGCGAATCAGAAAATCGATTTTGAATTTTTATATCATTTACCATAAAGGAACTATAGCGCCCAAAAAGTGTTAACTTAAAGTCGCTTCAAAATATATCAAGTTATACATCAAATTAAAGGGAGTTTTACAACGAATTTAAAAATCGAATCAGAATTTTTGCATCATTTATCATAAGGGAGTTTTACGGCTCAAAAGGTGTTAACTTAAAATCGGTTCAAATTACATTGAGTTATATATCAAATTAAAGGGAATTTTACAGCAAATCAGACAATCGATTTAGAATTTTTGTATTATTTATCATAAAGGAGTTATACGGCCCAAAACGTGTTACCTTATAATCGGTTCAAAATATAGAGTTATACATCAAATTAAAGGGAATTTTACAGCGAATTAGCAAATCGATTTAGAATTTTTATATCGGGAACTGTAGTGCCCTAAAAGTGTTAACTTAAAATCGGTTCAAGATATATTGAGTTATACAGCAAATTAAAGGGAATCTTACAGCGAATCAAAAAATCGATGTAGATTTTTTATATCATTTATCATAAAGGAACTATAGGGCTCAAAATTTGTAAACCAAAAATCGCTTCAAAATATATCAAGTTACACATGAAATTAAAGGGATTTTTACAACGAATTAAAAAATCGAATCAGAATTTTTGTATTAATTATCATAAATGAGTTATACGGCCCAAAAGGTGTTAACTTAAAATCGGTTCAAAATATATTGATATATCAAATTAAAGGGAATTTTACAAGGAATCAGACAATCTAAACAAATGTTTGATAAAAGTAGATATAAAAAAGTTATAGGGCCCAAAATACGTTAATTTAAAATCGCTTCAAAGTATATTGTTTTACATCAAATCAAAGGGAATTTTGCAATGAATTAAAAAAAATCGATTTCAAACACAACAATACAATCTCCTTTATCTGCGGCAACGTTGTCGGTCTCGCTCTCAGATTGACTATCAAAATTTCGCAAATTTTCCGATTTCTTTAAAAGAAGTTAAATCCCAAAAAGGTAGTGTGACATAGTTATTGTTTAGTGAACAATCCTGAATAAAATTTGTGCCTATTGTGCTTTGTTTCTGCTGGTTTTCGAGACTAGCTTTTTCTTGCATTCCTGATTTGTTTACCTTTGGCGACGGCTTGTATATTCGATCCACCTGCGCTGTTGCCACGTTGAGCCAACTATTTATCCTTAAACATGATCTGCTTAAAGTGTGACAGTAACCTTGGCGATCAAAGGGATGCAATAGCATGCGATTCTTGTGAGCGCAAAATGCATCGCTCATGCTCAGGTCTTACTGCTTCGGAGTTTCGAGTGATGGACCTACGAAATATCCGTCAACTAAAATTCTTCTGTCAGGACTGTCTTGAAGGGCTCGCCGCCGTACCAGAAATGCGAAAACATTTGAGCGACTTGCAGGCCCAATTCGAAGGCTTCAGAACTAGATTGGACTCGCTAGAGAGGTCTCCCACTGTTGTTCCCGTAGAGGCTCATTCTCCTAAACCCATAAATGAGTTTGTTTTCCGAGAGATGAGCGATAGACAGGAACGAGCTCGTAATATTATGATTTTTAATATTAAAAAGTCAAACAACGATAAACAGCTAGTCTCTGATTTGCTAGGTGAGATCAGTACAAATCAAATTCAAATCAAGCAAGTGTCGCGAGTGGGAAAACCGAACAAAAATGGTCACCAGGCTCTTAAAGTTGAACTATCTAATTCTGACGAAGTTAAACATGTACTCAGGTGCAAATCAAAACTTGACAAGTCTCGTTCGATTTTCATTAATGCTGACCTTACTCCCGACCAAAGGGAGCATTTGAATTCATTGAGAACCCAACTGAGAGATCGAACCGCAAGTGGAGAAGCTGACTGGACCATTTCTTACGTCCGTGGAGTTCCTCAAATCATTAAAAAAAACTGATATCGTCCCAAAACCATCACCCTCAGTCGTTTAATCAGTTATCAGTTTACTATCAGAACGTGCGGGGCTTACGGACTAAACTAAACGTATTACATCTTAGTGTGGCTGTCTCCCCCTTTAAGATTATTGTATTGACGGAGACGTGGCTGAGTGACGAGTTCCATGACGCCGAACTTGGTTTAGGTGGCTACCATACATATCGTAAGGACAGGTGTCCCGTCACTACTGGTTTTGGCAGGGGAGGAGGTGTACTCATTGCTGTGGACAAAGGAATTGACAGTAGTGTTATTGATCTGGATGTTGATTGTGAGGCGGTGTCTGTCTTCCTGAACCTAGGTAAACGCCAAATTGTATTAAGTGCAGCCTATCTTCCACCCAACTCCAACGTCGCTACTTATACAACATTTTGTTTATACATGGAAGTACTTTGTGAACTCTACCCAAATGCCGAACTTTGTATTATTGGGGACTTTAATCTACCCCATGCTAGTTGGACTGATGAAAACCTTAGCTCGTGCTGTGCCCCCTCACCCAACGCGCCGAAAAGTGAAAAAGACTCATTAGAACTATTAGCCAACCTGTTCTTATCACAACCAAGTGAACAGTATCCCAAACTTCAGGAACGTAATTCTCGATCTAGTACTCGCGAATGTCGAGGGCACTACTGTCTCTAGAGCCGAAGACATTCTGATTCCGAAGGACCCACACCACCCGTCGTTGGAAATCCTGATTCCCAGGCGGATAGGAGGACCCCCTTTGCTTGGTTTCCAGGAAGGTGGATGTTATTATGATTTTAAAAATGCAGATTTTGCATCCATAAATGATTACCTAAATTGCGTCCTTTGGGACGAAATCTTAAAAGATCAACCATTAGATACTATGATTAGCATTTTTTATGACATTCTTTACACAGCCATAGACTTGTTTGTGCCAAAAAAAAATCTACCAACTTTTAAATTTCCTCGCTGGTTCTCTCGTGAATTACGACACCTTGTCTCATTGAAAAAGACAGCTCACAAAAAATACAAAATTTCCAACACTCCTGATGATTATGATTCATTTTCCTTATTAAGAGCTCAGTGTAAAACACTTGCCCGATCATGTCATGCGGATTTTGTGCATAATACTGAATTATCCCTACTCGATAACATCAAAGGTTTTTGGAACTTCATTAACGCCAAGAAACAATATCCTGGACTACCGAGAGAAATGCACTTAAACGAATTATCATCTAGCTCCGGACCTGATATGGCAAATCTATTTGCTTCCTATTTTTCGAGTGTATTCTCAAACAAATCTAATCCTAATTTTGTTGCGAATCAAGATTATTTAAATATTAAAAACCTTAACCACTATCAAATTCGTATATCAGACATATTCAATAAACTTTCCAGTCTCGACATCAACAAGGGCCCTGGACCTGATGGAGTGCCTCCAAGGCTTCTTAGGTTTTGTTGTTTCATACTCACAAGGCCATTGTATTTCATTTTTAATAAATCTCTCGAAATAGGTGTTTTTCCAAATCATTGGAAGCTGAATTATGTCATACCAATTTATAAATCTGGGGACAAATCGAATATAAAAAATTATCGGCCTATATCTATACTGAGTAGTATTCCAAAGCTTTTCGAATGCCTTATTACGGACTACCTAACGTCCGAATTGGGTGGAATGATTCTGGATGAACAATATGGCTTCCGGGAGAGGAGATCTACGGAGCTTAATCTAATATCTTATGTTGATTTTCTTTCGGGCGCTTTGGAGGGCGGGTATCAGGTGGACGCGGTGTACACTGATTTTTCCAAGGCGTTTGACAGGGTCAACCACGAAATCCTCATAGCAAAGCTTGCATCTGTTGGCCTGAGTGGATGCCTCTTGGCCTGGCTTTCATCCTACCTCCGTGATAGATCTTTCTGTGTTCGCGCGGGAAATTTCATTTCCAGGGAGATGGCTGTCAGTTCTGGGGTGCCACAGGGGTCTCATTTAAGACCCCTGCTTTTTAATGTTTTCATTAATGATATAACCAAGAATTTCTCATTTGTATCCAGTCTTTTGTTTGCCGACGACCTAAAAATCTTTATGAAGATATCATCATTCGTCGAAGCTATGCACCTGCAGAACCAGCTTGACCTGCTTGGTCAATGGTGTGCGATTAACTGCATGGACTTAAATATACAGAAATGTCACGTTATGAGATTTTATCGCTCCAAAAACCCTACTATATTTAATTACAGCATTCTCGGCGAAGAACTAGTTTGTCATTTGTTCCCCACATTAACATTATCTGTAATAAATCACTTGGGATGTTGGGTTTTATTAAGCGAACTACCTCCGAATTTGTTAATGTCAATGCCCTAAAAATCCTTTATTGTTCCTTGGTTAGGCCTCACTTGGAATATTGTTCTTCCGTCTGGACACCCTACTATGCTGTTCATATAAACAAAATCGAACAAATCCAGAGGAAATTCCTTCGATATGTAGCATACAAACAGCACATACCCACTGATAATATTTTCTACTCAAATCTGGAAAAAACGCTTAGTATAAACACCCTATCCTTGCGTCGGAGACATCACGACCTTATTAATTATAGAGCCTACGATCCCCATTTGCTTATGAACATTCCCTTTCATATTCCGCTCCGTTGCACTCGAAACACCAATACCTTTGCCCAACCGTATCACAGAACTAATTACGGCACAAATTCGCCCATCGCGCGCATTCTACGAATCGCTAATTCGGTTGATATTGACTTTTTCGGCATTTCTTACAACAAGTTTCTTGCTGACTTAAGGATATCTGTAATATGACTTGCACTTTTTCTATATTCCTCTGAACTGTATACTTTCACAATATCGAATTGTATTGATTAAAACACTTGCTCTGTTCATGTTAATTTTGAATCGTTAATATTTCATTATTTCTTTTTTTAATATTTGCTTTTGTTCTTTCATTTTATTTTGTAGTAGTATTAATTCTACTTACTTATTTGTTTAATTTTATTATTGCTTTACTACCACACTTGTAACCTAATATTGGGCTAGTCCCGTTGATGGATGAATACAGTGTGGGCCACCTAATATTCGGTACATATAAATTACATCACAAATAATAATATATGGTTTTAAAAGTATATAATATAAATCTGGAATATTTAAGTGTTTATTCTGGGCCAAAGTTAAAAATTTTGGGCGCGTTTTTACGGGCATTTCTTAACGACTTTCAAAGCCTTCCAGGTAAATAATAAGATTTGTATACATTACAATTATATTAATATGGTATTTTCCCTGTGGGGCAAACTAAAGCTAAAAGGAAACGCAGATAATTTTAAAACTTTATTTAGAGCCGATATTTCAGTTTACATATTCATAGCTATAACTTTACTCAAAAGTAATTTGAGTTCTAATAAACCAACATTTGGACACGAAATGCCAAATAAATTCCGGAGGTTTTAAAGTTCCGTTTAATTTTATCCGCTGGTTAAATTAGTAGTTACTGTCATTCGATAGCTTATGAAAACCAAAGATAGGAACGTGCAAACCGTTTTCTTTGATCTCGCGCGGTTTAGATTGTAGAGCTTGTCAAAGTGTCAAAAAGCCCGACTGTCAACTGTCAATATTTCGTAAACAGCTTAAAATAGGGATAGGATATTAGACACGAAATGTGTTTAGTTTTCTCTAGGGAGTCAAAAAATATAAAGTAGCTTATATGTCATAAAATTGTTAATGTTTTGTTTCATATGTAACTTAGAAAAAAACTTGGCCACTTACACCACATTTTGTTGTTTTGTTTACCTTGATATCTTTAAAAACAAGAAAGTTACAGCTTATCAAGATAAATTGAATTCCGCATATTCATAGAAGTACTCGGCCAAAATAAAATATAATAGACCATTCGTATATCTAAAAACAGTCAATTTTGCTTGGAATTTCGGAAAAGCGTTATAAGTGATGTGATTTTAGGTCCGAAGCTACATTCGTCAAATTCTATAAGTATATTGTTATCAGATAATAAGAAAGTGTGTCCTTTGTAGGTGTTTACGGCCCCACGTATATTTAACGAATTAGGTATTATTTTATTCACGTAATATTTATTAATCAAATTACATGTTCCACATTCAAATAGATTTCGATAAATAGTACCACTTCTGGGTTTTCTTTCAGACATACGAAAACGCTTTGTCAACCCTACTTTCGATCAACGCCGAAGTAATACTTCCGAACGTGCTAAGCAAAGTACGATCGAATTTAGAAGAACCAAAGATATGCCAAGTAACCAAAGACGATTACTTCACCTTCCTAACGCCAGAGGGAGAGCTATACGATAAGAGCGTAATTCCGGGGGACGATAGTAACGCGGAAATGAATCTAAAACGTGAGAGTAAAGCGTATAGTTATAAAGAGCAACTGGAAGAATTGCAATTGAAACGGGAACTCGAAGAGAAAAAAAAGAAGGAAGGTAAAGTCAAGTTCACACCGAAGCAATTGGAGGCAATAAAGAATCAGAGAGTGAAAGAGGAAGGAGTCAGAAATAGGCTTAAAGAGGTACGTTTATCTAATTACCATAAAATATGCTAATTATTGTCTAATTTATTTTCTAGTTGAACGAGATCATAACCAAGAGCGTTTCCATGATAAGAGCAGCGGCGAAAGGGAATCCTTTGAAGTTATCCCTGCATTACAAGGACTTTCTCCAACTAATCCTTCAAGATCTTCAATCTCCACTAGCAGCTCCTTATTTAACCAAGTTGTTTATGGACTTAAAGAAGACCGTTTTCTCGCAAGACTTAAATACCTTGGGAGATCTGATCGCCATAGTTACGCTGAGGCTGTGCAAGCCGCAATGTGACCTGGACGCAAATTGGGAGCAGGAAAATCTGAACAAAGCCATGGTTCGAGTTGTTGGACGTATACACGACGAGACCGTGCCGAAGAGAACCGATGCCGAGCACCAGCCAGTCTCGTGCTTTTCCGTGCCAGCGTTCAGCTACACTTTCCCTCTCTTAAAATATAGCTTAACGACGAGCTATGCCAAGAAGCACGATGAATTCATACACGATGGATTGCAAATTATTTCCGAACATGCCAAATCCCGGGGCGACGAGGACGATGGACTGACCGATATTTATCATCCGAAGTATTTACCTACTAAGCAAATGTTCCTGTTATTGGTGGATATTATATGTGAGTATCTCGTCAGATTCTGTCGTTGGTCATGGTAGATATATATACATTTTAGGTAGTAGTTCTGGTAGAGTACAGGCCCAGTCCGAGGCATGTCTACTGGATATTGCCAACAGTGTAAGCGGCAAGCCTGGATGTGCCCAGGCGACTTTAGAGGAAATCGACGTATTATTAACCGCTCTGCAGAGCGCAATTGTGGTTGTGAGAGACGCGGCCTTGAGGGCCCTGATAATTATTGTTTCGTCATTGCCCAGTTTCGAAATCGACTACGAATACGCTCTTAAACTTAACAAGCGTATTTGGATTGCGAGATTTGATGATAATGAAGAGAACAGGTAAGATTTATATATTTTTATTTATTTAAAATTGCATTATTCTGTTGCTCTTGAGGTTTGGCTTAAAACCTATTAACTCTTCGGTTAACGAAATTCAAGATGGCGGGGAGCGAGTCGGATGATAGCGAGAGCGATGGCTCAACAAAAGCGAAAAAAGGCGGTTTAGCATATTGTAAGAAAAAAAGTTGTAGTGTGTGTATTTGTATAAGATGTCACGCTATCTACCACAATAATTGTGCCCAACCGGGAAACAAAATAAAAAGGAAAATCAATTACACAAAAATCGAGTGTTGTGATGCCATTGTTTGGTTAGGAAGCAGCGAAAATGTGGCAGTTGTCAAAGAGACCGTAAGCAAAATGGAAATGGAGTTATTCTACTTGAAGAGGATGCTAGAAGAAGCAATGAACAAAAACAACATCCTCAAAATGAACAACGGACTACTAATCGAAAAAAATAGTGCTTTAGAAATAAAAATACAAAAGGTAAATACAAACATGTTATAAGGGACGTGGCTGCAAAACAGTTAGAAGTACCTACAAGCGCGCGTTCTAAAAAATCGCTCGTACCCCGCGGTAGATCAAATGAACAACAGAAGCTGGCAACACATGACGAAGAAGACGAGGATTGCGCGAATACGTCAGTTATGTTTACAAACACTGAAGACGATTCAAGCCAAAACAATCAACACATTGAACGTAAAATCGATAATATGGACTTTTTGGATATAAAACATCGCAGAAGAAGGCCAAAAAATTTTCTGCACAGGAGCTACTGTAACCAATGAATATAATGAAAAGTTTGCCGGCGAGGACTGCAAAGTTTGGATATATATAAATAGGGTTAAAAGAACAGCGACTGGAAAGATCAGCATTGGCTTCCTTTAGGGCTTGCGTAAGGCATGACACTGATGTGGGATCCGAGCTGTTAGCCTGCTCGTAACAGTCCGCCGAGCATAAGACTAGGTTGTCGCGGAAGACCTCCACTCCTCTGCGCCTTTGAAGACAACTTTTATGGTAAATACTATGACATTGTATGCATATTAAGTTATTTTGCGACTTAGATTTGCAGCACTGGAAAACCAAAGCCATATTTGCAGAAATCTATATAAAATTTGCCCAAGTGTAAAAATGTAAACACTCGATCAGTAAATAAGTAAATAAACAAAACAAGCAGACGACAAAAAGGCATGCAACAACATAAACAAACTAGGTCAGAATTTTATTTACTTTCCGACAACGATTGTTTTTAAAAAGTTTTATTTCGAGCTACAAGTGTTCAGTACAAATGACTAACCTACATTAGGCATGCTGCGTATATATAATGTTCCAGATTTTGCTGCTCTTGCCTATGACTAATACATTAATATGAATAATAAGATGAGTCATAACAACAGTAATTCAGCGTAAATGGCCATATAATTCCTCCCTCTTAAGCCTGAGAAAATTGGGGTTTATTTTCGACGGGTTTCAATTTTATGTCCATTCTTACATTTTGCTGTGATTTCTTACATCGGTAATATATTATTCCTATAATTATTAATACAAGTATAATTAAACATAGTACTATAGTTACTGATATTGTCGCGCGTTCTCGTGATGACAGTTCTTTTAATTTTTCCTTAATGCCTCCACCAGTCTGTCATCATACGTTTGAATCGCGATGCCACGCCTTACTCAGCGTGCAGGGGTATAACTCCGATGGTAGTACGGGATTCTTTACGTAAGGTGAGAAGCGAAGATAAAGAAAGCACTTAAAAAAAACAATAAAGTATATTAGATAAACTAAATGAGAAAAGATTAACAATGAGTATTGGTCAAAGACCCAACGATAGAGTTTTAACAGCGTTTACTGGTCAGAAACTTAATGAGAC
>MU194338.1:7784-19523 GCA_016904865.1 Pissodes strobi | reverse complement strand
CAACAGAAAATGATCAAGTTCGATTGTTTGCTGCGCGTCGAAAAAATGGTTCCAGATTGAAACATCGAGAGAGTAATAAAATGTAACTTTCTCTATGTATTGAAATATTAATATTATGAAACAAAATTAATATTCCCCATTTTCTTTCCTAAATCAACTATTATCATATTAAATAAGTCTGTTGAGTACTTTTTATAGCATTATTGTTAAGGATCACCTATTTTTCTGCTGCATGACATATATCAAAAACTAAATTTGAAGCGTTAGTTAATTTTCCATAACGTTTTGCGATTAATAGTTTTGACAAAGAAACATCAGATTCTATTAACTCACGACACTTTAAACATGTAATAGTAAGCAAGAAATAGTTAAAATAGGTACTTACTTTTCGAAAATAATGTTCGCAGAGTACGCCTATGAGTTTTTTTATACATACGCAATACGCATGGAATGTAATATTTGGGTTTCAATGACTGGTTAGTCTGTTTTCATGAACATGGCGACCAGTTCCTTCTAGACTAGGCTATGCGACGTTGTCGGCGTGTGTCAAGAGGGAGTATTGCTGATTTCGTGAACAATGTGAAGTGGCGAAATAGTAACACACACATAAAGCTTCTAGCGGAAAATAGGACTGCAGAACACTTTAGCACCTCAAATACTTTTATATAAAATTAATTTATATTGGAAAACGAAGTTATTTTATGATCATTTATGTGAAAAAACGTTCTAGACTATCAACTTATTTTATTAATATAATCATATAAAGTAGGTTCTACTCTTAAGTATCTTTCGATCTTTAATGGTGCATAATATGTGTATGCGCATGCGTTTGAGCAAATTGTGCTATTCTGTACTGTCATATTCGGCAATATTGCTTCTTTTATTTATTTGTTGATTATTGTGTATGCATTGAGTTAGTTTGGCTAGCAGCGTCTAAGCCTCAAAAAGTTTTTGCTTGATTTTGGGAATGCCTTGGGTTAGTTTTTATTGGTTGCACCCCCGTAGCGAGCGAAGCGATCGGAGGGCCATGCATAAAGTGAAATATTATTAGTATTCACCTAGGCTAGGTTAGTATTTAACACTTTTATTTCCAAATTTTCCATATTTTTTATATATGCTTCTATAAACCTTCTATAGTGCGCCAAGCGAGTGAACCTTAACGACGACTGAAGGGGCAGAGGACTAGCACGTAAAAAATCTTGCCTTCTCATAGGCGCACGAGGTTATTCTTACCATATTATTATTGATAATATTGATTAGTTTAAGACTAAATTAATTACAGTTTTTTTTATATATTACAGTCTTATAGTACAAAATACGTGATATAATAATATATAATTTTTATAATAAGGATAGTATTCTATGATATTTGTTGTATGTATCACATAAATATGTTGTAGTAATAAGTAGAGTTCGTTTCCCGAAGGATGACGTCGCTTAACTTGGAAAAAAATGGTTTATCGTAGCTAATTCATATAAATTCTCTACCGTTCAATTTTTGTATTAAAAGTTAGGCAATATTGAAGCAGGTATGTTCCAAAACGCTCTTTAAAGAACGTTCGGAATTGTTTTGTAATAAAAATTTTAATTCAGAGAGTTCAGTTAAGAGAGTTATCCGAAAATATAAAATTTAGTTAACCGCGTATAATAATCACCAAATGCAAGAAAAATATAAGAAAGGTTAAAAATCTTCAAAGATAATCATCAAATTAAGGGTCTGGTGACATATAGGTTCTGTCCATTTTGCAAATTTTCTTTTTTTCGCTAGAAAAGGGGTGTCCTATAAAAGCCGCGTTCGTTTTTGTCATCTTTTTCCTCGATTTACTCTAACATTTTGACAGACACGTGACTTGGATTTTCCTTTTAAATACACAGAACTCGTGACTGTCAAATTTTCAGAGCAAATCGAGGAAAAAGATGACAAAAACGAACGCGGCTAGAGTAGTTTAAGCCAAAAAAATCGGAGGAACCGCCGAAAAAATATCCGCGTTTTGAGGCTAAATTGCCCTAGAAGGGCAAACTTCCACTACGACTTTCGCAGGTGTAACGCGAAAATATTAAAATTGGAACGTGAAAATAATGAAATTTTAGTAATCGACACCGGGGGCCTGGCACAGTGCTTGCAAAAGTTGCACATTTTCTTATAGGGAATAACAGTGTTTGTTTACTATTTAAGTATATTTAATATTCCACTTCACGCATGACCTTCCGCTCGCTTTAGTCGCTCCGGGGGCGCAACCAAACAAAACTAACCCAAACTAACCCAAAGCATGCCGGAAATAAAAAAAAGAAAATAAAAATTTGTCGGTCGAAAATGCAAATATTTTTTAGTTTGTTTTTCTTCATTTGGTCATGTCTTGGGTTAGTTTGGGTTAGGTCTGTTTGGTTGCGCCCCCGGATATACAAAGGAATAGTGTAATCGAATGAGTGTCTCTTTTATTCCGATGAATGAATGCAAATGCACATTAAGCCAAGCAGCCACATTTACCAAATATTATATGAACATATAATGTTTAAGATCTTGAGAGATCGCCACATATTCTGAGACACCCTGAGAGAGATGTAGAGGAAGTCCATGAAAAAAAAATATGTTAGGAATTATTTTTAAAATGCCACAGCCTACGTCAATGGATTGTTTTCAAAACAACCTTTCTCATAAATTTTAGCACAATCGTACCAAAAAGAACGGAGGCAATAATTCTTTCGCGAAGCCCAAGCAAATGAAACTGATATCATTACGGCAGGATCGACCATCCCTTCATCTTCATTCAATCGGACTACTGGCATGACCACGTTGCCAAAGTTTACAGAATTAAAAATATAAGTTTACTCCGCGCCATCGTCAAATTCCACTCCGCCCCTCCCCGCCTTCCCGGTAGACTGGTGCCAGTCTATAGTGGAGAGCTAGGTAATTTAAGTTTATTTTAAATTTGTTTACGGTCCGGCGTATAGGATGAGATTTCAAAAATAGCGGTTTGTTTTTGGTGGATTTCTGAGTAAAATGTCTAGTCGAAAATCGAAATATTTGTTCAGTAGTTGATTGTGAATATTCGAATGATACACCAATGTAATGTCATAGCCGTATTAGAATGTGTGGTTTGCATTTTAATGAAAACAGTTTTGCAAATTCTTCTAGGAGCTGTATACATTCATATGCTGTTCCATCAACCGTGTTACCAACTAAAAAAGGTAACTTTTAATCAGATTTTGTGCATTTGCAAAATAATGTAAGATGGGTGCAAATATAGGTTTATCTAAAAGTCTATTACTTTAAATTTTGTGCTAATTAGTTATTGTGGTAAAATTAACGAAGTATAGAAATAGCTAAAATGTAGACAATTAGTTTTGCAAGACATTTTCCAAAATAATTTGTAAAGATTTTCAAAACTAATATGTAGTTCATCCCCAAAATAAATTAAAATAAAGAATTTTGCACGGGGTATTAAATTTCATTCTTGATGTAAAAAATAATATATTTTAGAAATTTTATTTAAATATGCAATCGTATTTACCGTAATTTCTTTAAAATATGCTGAATAAGGCCTTTACCTTTTCATCTTTTCTTGTGACTTCACAAAATATATTTTTCAAATTTTTAATGAAAACATATTTCATTATTTAAATTCCTCCATTTATTACTTACTAAGCGGGAAATTTTACTATATGTTGCCCAATAGCGCTTTGACCGAAGTAAATCGCGTCAAACTCGGCTCTTATTGCCTCAATATCCCCTACATTTTTTTACGTCCTCGGCTCGCCTTTGATATGACGATTTCATTGAATTGGCGCTTAGTGCACCAACTTATATTTTTAATTCTGTAAACTTTGACGTTGCTAACATCGCAAAATTAGCCTCTCAGAAGCTTGGTACGTTATTTCGCAAGAAAAACTGTATACACCGCAGCAGTTACTCTTGCTCTACAAATCGCAAATAAGACCGTGCTTATAGAATATTGCTCACACATCTGGGATGCCGCACCAGAGCACACCTTAAAGCTACTGGATTCCGTTCAGAAGAGAGTTGTGCGTCTCGTCGGCGACCCGGACTTCACCCGGGATCTGGATAGTCTGAAACATCGCAAAAATGTGGCCGAAAAGTCCCCGTTTTACAGATACTTTTACGGCAGATCCCAGGATTTGGCCCGCCTTATCCCGCCCTGACAACGCCTGTCAGACAGTCACGATAGACGGCAAGAGCGCACCTGTTGGTCGTACAACTGCATCACTGTGGAACTCACTCCCAGAACGCATATTGGGATATAACAGGCAAGATGTCCATTCCGAACGTTTCTTCATATGTGACGTGCACGATAGCATTTAATCGGATGTCGTGACTCTTACATAGAATCAACAAATAAGCCTTCAATTATTTAAACACTTCATGCATGGCCCTCCGCTCGCTTCGCTCGCTACGGGGGCTCAACAAACAGAAACTAACCAAGTGCTAACCAAAACTAACCAAAAATTTTGTATTTATTTTTTTTATGTTGGGTTAGTTATGGTTAGCACTTGGTTAGTTTCTGTTTGTTGAGCCACCGTAGCGAGCGAAGCGAGCGGAGGGCCATGCATGAAGTGTTTAAATAATTGAAGACTTATTTGTTGATTCTATGTAACAGGCACGACATTCGACTAAAGGCTATCGTGCATGAAGAAACGTTCGGCATTGCCGAATGGACATCTTGCCTGTTACATCGGAATATGCTCCCAGGACATCTGTTTTCCCCTAACTAACTATTCAAGAACCGTGTCAATCAACATCTTCGCACACACACCGCTCGTCGAGCACCATAGGATCTCCCTTCAGTGTGTGTGCTGCGGCCATAAAAAAATAATTCACCTAAATAAAAAAGAGTAGAGATACTTATAGCACAGCTTATTCACTACCAGCTAGTCATCTCTGTCGAAATCGGAAAGTTGAAGTGTGAAGTGTCGGGCACTGCGCCTACCTGGAAGTGCCCTGAGCGGTTCAATTCCACAGTTGAATTTAAAATGAATTTTCGCTTCAAAATCCACGACAAATTCGTTCGAAGCCTCGGCTATCGGCCTAAAAACTCCCGAAATTTCGGTTTTTTATACAATTTTGCCTTTTAAAATCGTTTTTAAACGGAATTTAGACGATAAAAAACATATTTTAAATTAAACGAACTGTCAAAAGTATTATTCAGATGCCCAGACGTTTAACACAAAATTGAGTCATGACCCTCTTCTAAAATTTGCAAAACCTGGTTATTGACTTTCCCAAATCAAAGGGTGCCGCCGCAAGATGACTAGCTGGTAGTGAATAAGCTGTGCTTAAAGCGCACCATTTTTCTAATGAATTTTGCTAACGAAACTACAGTACACGTCTGGCAACAGTGTGCCTTCTTAAAAGTCTCTGTTTCGGCTATTGTGACATTTAACAGTAAAAAGGAAGATGGATATTTACAAGTAAAATTAAATTTTGTTTAATGGGGCTATGAGTCGCTTTAAATTAGGACCGGAACAAAACGGAGGCCTCTCGTTGGACGCAAATGTCTCCTAGTTAATATTTTCACCCGACAATTGATTTTCAGATGTGTTTTGTCTATATTTCTAGTGCTTTTGTGAAGTGGTGCTGAAAATTTGTTTCAAAACTCGAACTTTGAGGGCATTTTTTCGGCTCAAATGTAGCGCATCCTCCGATTTTTTTGGCTTAAACTACTCTATAGGACACCCCCTTTCTAGTGAAAAAAGAAAATTTGCAAAATCGACAAAACCTATATATCACCAGACCCTACAAAGCAAATAATATAAATAACCACACAGTTCGTCAGTTTCCACGCCAATGGCTAAAGCAAGTCACTGCCGAAATTTTAAAATATGTAACTGCTACCTTTTGCGGCGCTAAAGTGCTTTGCACCCGAAAATAGGTATAACATTTGGTTTTTTGTTGGTTTCCATTTTGATTCAAGTTTTGTATCATAAATGTTTCTATGTTAGTATTATAATCGACAGAGTATACTTTAAAGCGAAAGATTTAAGTATTGACATGCTATCAGGCCCATCTCCAGGGGTGAGGCGGCGAGGCAGCCGCCTCGGGCGGCCGATTTTTAGGGGCGGCCGTTTTTATTTTTTATATATATAAAGTTTTAATGTGATTTACATACAATCACACGATAAACTCTCTCGCAATGAATATGTAAAACGCTTCATTCGTACTATAAGCAGCTCATCGCGCGTTATATGCATTAATAACCTTAAAAAATTAAACCCCACTATATAACATAACTGTCTATTCGCAATTAGCATTAGCAGTTTAAATTCGCAGTGAATGAAAAATCGCATTAACAGTCGCAACTGCTAATGAAAAATCGCGACTTAGCACATCTTTAGGGACGGGCGACATCGCCCTAAAGCGATTCAGGAATGGCCGAAACGCAACACGATTGATTGATCGATTGCTGAACAGCATGTAACACATGCGAGGAGCGAGCGCATGTTACATATACGTACTCGTGCAATTTTTTAGACCAAAAATTCGAACTTCGCGCCCCCAAAAACCCCCCTCTAAAGCACCCACATGAAAATTAACTTTTTTCGAAAATTATTTTTCGAAAATTTTTGTTCGCTTTCTTTACAGAAACGGTTAGAGGAATCCACGTACAGGTCACACACGTACAAATAATTTTTTTTAAATCCCATACAGGGTCTTAACACCACAAATTTTCCCAAAAATCCCCCATTTCCAAAATATTTCGGTACAACATACTCGTGCGATATTTTAGATCAAAAATTCGAACTCCACGCCCCCAAATACCCTTCTCTAGGGTATCCAAAACTAAAATTATTTTTTTCGAAAATTATTTTTGAAATTTTGTTTTCGCTTTCATTACAGAAACGGTTAGAGGGATCCACGTACATGTCACCCACGTACAAATAATTTTTTTTAAATCATGCAGGGTGTTAAAACCACAAATTTTCCCAAAAAATCCCCTATTTTCAAAATATTTCGGTACAACAAACTCGTGCGATTTTTTATATACAAAATTCGAATTCCGCGCCCCTAAATACCCCTCTCTAGAGTACCCAGGTCAAAATTTATTTTTTCGAAACTTATTTTTAATTTTTTTTTCCTTTTTATTAGAGAAACGGTTAGAGGGATCCACGTACATGTCACCCACGTACAGGGTGTTCACCCATAATGTCCCCCCCCCCCTTTAACTTTGTTAATTTTTAAGCTACAAAAAAAAATAAAAAACAAAATTGTAGGGTTTTTAATGTAGTTTTTGCACACGTAAAGGAAGAAACAAAAAATAGTACAGTATACAGGGTAGATCAAAAAGAAACATTTTTTTAAATCTAGCCCCCATTTTTTGTTTGATTTTTCGATTCTACGTAAAATTCTAAGGATTTTTAATATAACACACTATATGCCTATTCCTAATACTTTAAGAGTTATTGACAGTTGAATTCGCTATTTTGTATGTTCTTTTATTTTTTTATGGCAACAGCCACCTAAGAATATAACTTTTTGTTCAGCTTTTGAAGTCATTGAGGTGAAAGTATTGAGTTTCCTCAATTCGACCTCATTGCTTTGAGTAGTGATTTTGTATCTTCTGTTTTAAAAATGATTAAAGAATTATTATTGTAATTAAAAAATAGCGACTTCAACTGTCAATAACTCCTAAAGTATTAGGAATAGGGATATAGTGTGTTATATTAAAAATTCATAGAATTTTACGTAGAATCGAAAAATCGAATAAAAAATGGGGGCTAGATTTAAAAAAATGTTTCTTTTTGATCTACCCTGTATACTGTACAATTTTTTGTTTTTTCCTTTACGTGTGCAAAAACTACATTAAAAACCCTACAATTCTGTTTTTTATTTTTTTTTGTAGCTTAAAAATTAACAAAGTTAAAGGGGGGGGACATTATGGGTGAACACCCTGTACAAATAATTTTTTTAATTCACATACAGGGTGTTAAAAACAAAATTTCCCAAAAAATCCCCTAATTTCGAAATATTTCGGTACAGCAGACTTGTGCGATTTTTTTAGACCAAAAATTTGACCTCCGCGCCCCCAAATACTCTTCTCTAAAATACCCACTTCAAAATAAATTTTTTTAGAAAAATATTTTTCAATTTTTTTTCCCCGTTTTTATTACCGAAACGATTAGAAGGATCCACTTACATATCACCAAAGTACAAATAAAATTTCCAAAATCATATACAGGGTGGTAAAACAATACATTTTTAAAAACATACAACTTTTTTCGTAATATTTCGGTAAGTACAGAAAACTCATACGACCTTTCGAACTCAACCAAACTAGACACGGCACATTATAGTACCCAACGAGGCCCATCTTTTTCTCATTTAAAGTTTACCTCTAACTCTTACCGTTTTCGAATTATAGCCGATTTAATGAAAATCTCGATTTTTTTAAGATACCCGTGAATTTTTCGAAATTTTCTTTGAAAACAAAACATCCGTTTTTATTACGGAAGCGATTAAAGGGGTCCATTTACATGTTATTAATATAAAAATAAGATATTCAAAAGCATACACAGGGTGGTAAAACAATTTGCAAATTTTTGAAAAAAATCCCCTTTTTTCAAAAAAAAAAACAATATATATATATATATATTTTTTAAGTTCGACGACTCCCATACGGGCTAAAGGCCGTCGAATTTAAATGACCGATTTCTCGAAAACTAAGAATATTGTTTTTTTTTCGTAAAGAACCTTTTTTTGTCGGCCTTGAGGTCCTCTACTTACATGCCGAATTTCAAGTCGTTCGGAAAAAAAACGATAGGTTCCAGGTAGATTCCGGTTTCTATGGGGCAAAATGAAGGTTAGGTCGATATAAAAATACGGTTTTTTCCGTTTGCCGATATTCTTCTTTTTTCTACCGGAACCTACCCATTAAAGAACGTGTTTCGCGATTTCCCCCACTTCTCGAGCAAAATTTAGGAAACGAAGGGCGTGGGGAGTATCCACTAACCAGCCAACCCCGACTCCGCGTTACGGAATTTGGTGGCGGCAATATTTTGCTCCGAGCACCCGTTTAACCTTAAATCACGAAAAACCACACGATTTTCATATAGCCCCCCAAAACCCCCTCTTAAAATCCAGCCCCGGCATCCGCGATTTAATTCCAGGTAGCCCCCACGTGGTACATCTACCATGAAAATATAGACCCTGCAGATCATCTCCTTTTATCGGAACCTATCGGTTAAAAAACTGCGCGGGCGCCTATTCGCCGGATAGGTCATTATTGACTCCTTAATTGGTCTGTTGTAAGGGGCGGCCAAATCCTGCTCGCCTCGGGCGGCCTAAAGCCTGGAGACGGGGCTGATGCTATATTTTCTAATAAATGTAATTTTTCTGTCACGTTATTAAAAATAAACTGCCAATTTTCCATGATCCAGACATACGCTTAGATGTCATCGGCAACAGCGCCGCAGGAGCGATGAATAATACTACGGATTGCGTACTATTTTATAACTATTATTTTCTGTGGGCTGGGAAAGAAGAAGAGGAACAATGTTGGCGTGTTCATATTTAGTAAACAAATCTGTCTATTTTTTTAAGTCTTTGGTCATATCTCTATTTCACAAAAATTCCAATATTACTTTTATTTTATAAAATACCATTCGCAGATAAATGTTCCATAAAATATATAAGACTACGTAAACATTCATCAAGTTACCTTTTCCTTTATCATGCGATTTTTATACAAAGGAACAAAGAAATTCTGATATATTCGAGTAAAGAATCGTGAATAAAATACAAAATAAGGTTTTCTTCTCTCTGATCTGTCAACGTGGACCAATTTTTCTTTCTTTCCGGAAACATTGCGGTTTGTACACTTCAGCAGTAAAAAAACCGACAACGGGCAGAATGGAGTGATTTATTGCTGTTGATAAGTTGAAAGGGGTTTTCTATCCGCGTTTTTGTCGGTCTTCCCAAAATGCCTATTGTTTACACAGGAGTAATTATTGAGCATTTCCCCAAGATTATTTTAACGAATCATGCCAGATATATTTTAAATATGTTCTATTAGTCTAAGAGCTTGTTACGTGGGGGAACGGGTCACTAGTTAATGTCTAAATTTAGTCAGTTACAGGTTCGGTTGTTACCGACATAGCAAGGGGGTCAGAAGTCACCCTGGAAGTAATAAGTGAGAGTAGGGGGTTGAACATGTAATTTTTCTTATGAACATTTTCTGGTTAGGTACAGTGCTGAAAATTTGCATCAGTATTGAAGATGATATAAGAAAATAGGGAAAAAAACTGTCAGAAGTCTGGGCGGAAGATAAAGGGCCGTCAGAAGGCGCCTATGTTGCGAATATTTTCGCAATAATTTTGTCACTAGGTACACTTCTGACATTTTGTATACTTATTCTATGATTCAAAATGAAATCACCTGCAAATCGTTAGAAGGCTGGGTGGAAGAATAACGGAGATATTATCGATAGTAAGAGTGTCGGAGCTCCACTCAAACCATCGTTATATCTCATATTTAATTTTTTTTTCATCAAGTTCACTTCTGACGATTTGTGAACATAATTTACAATATTTTAATATACTATTGCTGAACTGTCAGAAGTCAGAAGTAAATTCGGAAGACATTGATTGTTTTTATACAATAACATGAAAATGATTTTTATTTATACGTCTAATACAATATATGTTATGTATATATGTAACACTAATCAGATACTTATATTAATATTGATCGAGTGTAAAATTAGTCTGTTCCATAACTATCCATTTCCATATCGTCATCAAACTCAAAGTCATCGTCGCTGTTATATATCATTTCATCATAGTTAACTGAAAGTACAAGTTAATAATTTAATCAAGTTTATGAATTGACAAAATTAAGTTCAAAATTACCTTCCGAATTTTCACTATCAGTGAGAGCGTCTTTGACAGATGGTGGCAATTGTGGTCCTTCAAACCATTTGAATTCTTAAGTGGATCCATCCAATGTCCATCCGCAATTCTCTGCTTCCAATTCATATGGATCAAACAAAGTTGCATTTGTCCATATATTTGCGATGAAATGCGTTATCTTCATATGTTAATGTAATTCAACGTAGCAAGTAGTCGCCTATCAAATGTACATCCGTGTGCTCCGTGATGATGCAAGTGTGGTAGTAGTCTCAATCTCTTTGTTTGGCCTTGAAGAAACATAATTTCGATGTTGGCATTCTCAAAAATGATGCGTTGGAGATATGAGCAAAAAAAAACAAAATGTCCGCCGCGCCGTAGCAAACACATTTTCCTATTTATTTCAGTAACCATTACAATTTCGAAAAACAGTTTTATATAAAAAATATTGCTAAATTAATTTTACACAAAAAATGTTACTGTACATTTTTATGTAAGACTAACCGTTTTTTTCAAAAAGTTACTTTTTATAGTTTTCAATAATAAAAAATTTATAGGCCGGAAGCATGAGTGTTTTGTAGGTGCATATTCACATGTTTAACAATATTTCTAGATAAAACTAGATAAATATACTACGTTAAAGTTTGGAACCTTCGGCAACATGCACTAAAACAGAGTTTTATCAACAATACCGAAACAGAATTTTTGCACTCGACGCGCGTTTCGCTAACCATGTTAGCATCATCAGGAGATGATTAAAACTAAAATTAAAATTTACCTAACTCTCTTTTATACTACTGTTTGCTTTATCAACCGGAACTAAAAAGAACCAATCCTGGAATCCCGCTAGTCACGCTTGATCAACCAATACAATGGACTATA
>MU194337.1:0-10618 GCA_016904865.1 Pissodes strobi | reverse complement strand
AATAATAATAATAATAATAATAATAATAATAATAATAATAATAATAAGCTCTTTATTTCCAACAAGCAAACGCTCAATTACAGGAAATTCACATACAAATTAAGAGTAAGTAATTCACAAAAATATTGTTATACAAAGAAAAATACTAGACTAAGACTAAATATAAGGAATGTAGGGGAATGTAGAGGAACCTTGAGAGGAACGAAACGGATCAAGAACTTTACGAATAACGCAAAGTAAGTTAGGGAATCTAAAAAAAAAACAAAATAATCCAAAATAAGAAGTGACAAAGAAGAAAGAAATGAAAACAAGGGAAATACAGATGAAACATGAAGATGAAGAATGCGGAGATACAGTTAAGGTGGGAAACCCAAGGAGAAACCAGACGCCTCACGCAGATGTTTCAGAACGTTAGACAGGCTGCTGGTATGTATATGAGAGGCGTTTGATACAAGATTGAAATTTTTGCACATGTTGCTGGTATAGAACATTAGATCTCGCCAATCTCAGACTGAACGCGGGTTGCTGTCTAGCTCCTAAACGCTGTACATGAAATGTTATACTTTCCAAAAGAAACTGACAATCGATCACATCATGGAGAAACTTATAAAGGAATATCAGCGATTGTGAGTATCTGCGCGCAGACAGCGACAGTTTCCTGAATCTAGACAACAAAAGGTTACGATCAAACCCTCGGTCTGGGTAAATATCGTCCTCTCTGAACATAAGATACGTGAGAAATCGCCTCTGCACAGCCTCTAACGAATCAATGTAGCAATCATACCATGGACATCATACAAGTGACCCATAATCCACCCTTGGTCTGACGAAAGAGTAATAAAGCAGTTTGATAACAAAGATGTTGGTAAAATTTCTGCAGGATAATCTCGAATATTTTGGAGAAGTTACATGGATATAGGACGATAATTATCAATAACTATTGGATCGCCCTTCTTATGCATGGGACAGACTATTACAACCTTCGGTTTCGGGAAACATGCCCAATTCCAGGATCAGATTGAAGATATGACACAGGGGCTCGCACAAAACGATGGAACAGTCTCTAACAATGAAGTGGGATGCCGTCTGGGCCAGCAGGGTGATCTTGTTTTAAAGTTATTTGCTTGCTACAACTATATCATCAGTAGTTATTGGCGGAACGTCGATGATATCGGAATACTGCATTAACGGCCCAATATTTGCAGGCTGGTGGGAATCTTTGTACACACTTTGAAAATAGTTGGAAAAAGCCGAAACGACACATTGGGGTCCGTGGTAAGAGTGATTAGTGTCTTTCATAGTGGCTGGAATGCGGGATTGAGCTATCTTGCTTTGAATAAAAGACCAGAAGTTTGATGGATCAGAAGTTATGCTTGTTTCGGCATGCCGGATATATTCCTTGTATCTTGTCGGAGCTCGATTTAATTAAGCTGCGCAAAGATTTGTATCTGGAGAGGTAAAATGTAGATTTATTAGTTTTAAAGTCACGATAGCCCTTTTCTTTTTTGAATACATTGTCAATGAGTTCCTTGGTAAACCATGGAGGCAAGCGCCTACGCCACGGAAGTGCACAGGTAGCGAATATGATATTTAGAATCTCATAAAAACTCTGACATGAGGTACCGACATCTGTGCCATTGAGAACAGGCGATCAGTCAGTGTTCGACATTAGCTCATAACAGCTATGAAATTGACTTTTCTGAAATTATTAAGGTGTAGATCATCATTGTTTACAGGAAAGTTGCCTATGTGAGGGAGGGCCGCTTGAAAATTGATCAGTAAGGATGGATGATACGGATCTTCATTAACAAGAGGTACGTCGTTTTTTTGCAGGAAAATTTTAAAGTTGGGAAAAACTAGATCCCAACAGCGGTTGCGTAGCTATATTGGTTGTGGCGGTGGCTAATGATCGGTGTATTATTTTATTATATTGGCGAAGGTTAAGTATTTCACTGAATCCTGTCAAAAGTCTGTGTTTAGCATTGGGAGGAAGGTTTGTAGTGTAAGAAGGAATATTGAAGTATCCCAGAATTATTACATTTTTGCTCAACATTATATCTATTGACGAAAGAGCCTCCAGGAAAATTTCTACCTGGATATCGTTAATAGAAGGAGGTATGTAAAATAATTAATAGTTAGCTTACAACCTAAAATGTCACTGAGTCGTGCTCCTTCGCAAACATTCGAAAGATCCAGCTGTTCGGAAGCAAATTTGTCGGAGAACGGTAGACCACATATCATTCGGGGAAGAGTTCAGAGTTCAAAATATCGGATTGGAGCCCTGATTCTGTAACAGCAACGATATTGTAGGTACAAGCAGTAACGGCAAATTTGAAATTTGAACTTTCTCCAGGTCTTGATTAATTGCTGTAATCTGCTCCTGTCTGTGGTGCTAAGTCTCAGTCGCTGGTAAAGGTTTTTCTGATCTAAATTGGGAGACAAGGGTTCTGTCATCTGCAAAACTGTAAACAGGATTTTTCGTTTCGGTCAGCAGGTCGTTAATATAGATGAGGAACAGAGTTGGTGAAAGAATTGCGCCCAGATGCACGCCCGCGTAATTAAATTATTTAGGTATTATTAGGTAATATTTGGTATTATTTGGTATTATTAGGTATTATTTGGTATTATTTGGTATTTTTTGGTATTATTTGGTATTATTTGGTATTTTTTGGTATTATTTGGTATTATTTGGCAATTTTTACGATATTTGGTATTTTTTTTATATAATATTGGTATTTTCTGGTATTATTTGTCAAATATGGTATTTTAGTGTACAAATTCTAGTCAGCGGTTAACCCCTCGATTACAGCATTATAACATTTTGAAAAAAAATATTCGTGATATATTTACAGTTGATAAAGCAGGCATTTGTATTTTATTCGTCGCGAACAAATTTAAAAAATATGTATAATGGCCGAATTTATATCAATATAAAAATAGGAAGAAAAGCGCCAGGAAATTCGAAGCGTCGTTATATAATAATATTTATAGTATCCAGATATATTAACTCTTTTTATATGTATTTGATAGTATCTAATTTAAAATAAGAAAATAGATGCCAGCGGGGGGCCCCGTATAATGAAAATATAATAAACCTAAAATTTAAACTAACTCAGTTTTAACTTTTTGTTAAAAACCTGTGATTTCCTAAATAAGGGGATATTATAAACTGTACAAAGATAACGGTACAAATTAATAATAAACTCTTCCGAAATATACAGATTGATAATCAATAATAACGAATTGCCTGGATGGCAGTTAATACACAGTTTATACCGTAGCCGAATACGGTATAAACTGTGGTTGATATTTATGGTAGTAGTAAACTAGGATTTATTTAATTGTTCGACATAAAATAGGTTTACACATAATTATTGTAATAAATAGGTAAAACTATTTGTTTCAAGTAGGTTGAAGTCTAATATTTCTTTAGTTGTGCCAGTCTATAAATAATTATTAAATGACTATCTCAATTTTTTTAACGCCCAAATACTTCCTGTCTCTTGTCGGTAATTGAGTTTGCTAATTAGTGCCGTTACGTGTGGCAAGAAAGTGTAAAGCAATTCAGGAGTATTTACCTAATGCTTACTTGCAGCATGACATATTTAGTGATTAGAGATCTATAGCAGTGAAACGGTATCTTTTACCGAATTCCATTAGTCAAAATCCATAATCAAACTTAATAATTGTATTTGTATATTGAATAATAAAATCGATATATGATGGTTGACAAAAGAAAGAGCTGCTACTCTTAGTGTGAATTAAACATACCCGTTAGAGAGGATTCTCTATCCCAATTCAGAAATAATCGTTCTGGGAGATTTCACTGCCCACAACACCAACTGGCTCAAATATCACAACAAGACCGACAACAAAGGTAGAGAAGCTGAAGCTGTGGAGTTATTCAACTCGTAGACGAACCAACTCGGATCTCAGAGAGGGGCGACGCTGCCGCCGCCCCCCCCCCCCCTAGAGTTTTTTCTAAACACAAATCCTGACCAGTACACAATTACAGTTGGTCCGCCATTAGGCACTTCCGACCACAAACTTATTACAATGGTTTGTGAACTGTCACTCCACACTCCTACAGAAAGATCCACCATTGGCATTACAATTATTGTGCAAACTGGGACGATCTAAGAAACTTCTACCTAGATTTTCCTTGAGTCGACGTATGCTTTGGCACTGACGACCCGTCAGTCTGCTGCGAAGAGATTACGCAAGTAATCACCACAGGAATGGAAGCATACATCCCAAATTCCATCAAGTTACCGTCAAAAGGAAAGCCCTGGTTCGACAGAAGATGTGAAAGAGCTGTAGGCAGGAAACAGCAAGCCTGAAAATCGTAATTACTTTGTCGATGCGAGAGACGAATACAAACGTGTGATTAATGAAACCAAGGATGACAAACGCAATCGAAAGGATGAGGAATAAACTTTTGCAATGCCGCAGTAGCTCCAGGAATTTTTGGTCGGTAGCAAAAGCAGTAAGTAATAACTTTACAAAAACGTCCCTCCCACCTTTAACAGACGAACGCGGCATCACGGCGACTACAGCTAAGGAAAAAGCAAACTAGCTTGCCGAAATGTTTTCATCGCTGTCTACCTTAAACATCCCCTAAGGCAAGGCTGTCCCCACCATATCTAATACCAACACTACCATAGCAGAAGTTAGGTTTCATTACCGTGATATTCGTAAAATCCTCAAAGAACTAGATACGCAAAAGGCAGCAGGACCGGGCGGAATGCCTGCCGTCGCGTTAAAGAACTGCGCCAACGAACTAACACCAATCTTACCGCATATTACACCATATTCCTAAATAGGGCTACTGGGTGTCTCTGTCAACGGCAATATGTTCTGGCATGAGCACGTTGCTAACATCGCAGACTCAGCCTCGCAGAATCTTGGTGCGCTATTTCGCAACAAAAGCCCTATACACCGCAGCAACTGCTCTTGCTCTACAAAGCGCAAATAAGACCATGCATAGAATATTGCTCACACATCTGGAGTGCTGCACCTGAGTACACCCTAGAGCTGCTGGATTCCATTCAGAAGAGAGCTGTGCGTCTCTTCGGCGATCCAGAGTTGACCTGGGATCTGGACAGTCTGGAACACCGCAAACATGTAGCCGAGATCTGCGTGTTTTACAGATATTTTCACGGAAGATCTTCCCAGATTTTGACAGACGGCAAGAGCGCGCCCATTCGTCATACAACTGGAAACACGTAGAATGTCGCTTTATAAGGACTCCTTTGTCTAACGCACTGCATCACTGTACAATTCACTCCCGGGACATTTGTTTCCCACTAACTATAACCTACAACTTTTCAAGAAACATTTTTTTTCTTGGAGAATCGAGTAATAAGTGAGCACCAACAAGGTTTTCTTCCAAAAAAGATCAACACCTACAAACTTGACAGGGTGTCTGCACAACTGGACCAGGAGCTTTGATCTCAATGAACAGGTTGATGTAGTTGTGGTGTATTCGGATTTTGAGAAGGCTTTCGATAAAGTTTCCCATAGGTTGCTTTTGTACAAGCTTGAGCACTATGAAGTGAAGGGACACTTATTGGATCTTATTGAAGCTTTTTTAACGGATCAATTCTGCCGGGTTAGACTCAGTGTCATTTGATCTGTATTGCGACCGCTGTTGTTCTTGGTGTATGTTGGTGATTTAGCAGATAAAATAAAAACGACAATAAGTTTTTTTGCTGATAACACTAAGCTTTGTGCTCACCCGGAAAAACAGTGTCATTATGGTGTGCGACATAATATCGCATCGCATGCACATAGAGTTTTAGAACTGAAAATAAGATCCATCAGAATTCCAGTTCAGTTAAAGTATACGGACGATTGTGGGCTAGGATGAGATCATCAAAAAAGTCTTCCAGTGTGTTCCTTAGTAAGCCAACGTAATGCATACACATCCTAAAAACTAGCCCAACAATTTTTGATCCAATAAAACCTCACCATACATTTATACTGAATATTTGTGGATTACAAGGAATATTTTGCATAAGCTTCTCATTACTCTAATAATGATGGTTTTCTGTTATACATGCCTCGATTCCTAAAATTAGGTTCATCGCTCTATAGCATTAGCCTTAGTAAATTGGGATTTCCGTTTTTAGCATTCACAAACCATCCATCGGTAAAATTACTTCAAAAAATTAAAACATATATACCGTCAGCATCCGTATGTTTATAGTTACGATACACGAAACAGATAAACGATCTCATCGTCTGTTATTGTAGATTCAGAAGATGCCAAAGGGACTTGATTTACTACAATTATAGGTAATTTATAACAAATTGCCCATAAACTTTAAAGCTTTACGTATTAAAGGACAGAGTAATAAAATATTTATGTGCAAATGTCCGCTTTAACAAATTTTTAAACTTTTATTTAGAATCTATTTAATGTTTATTGTAAACGTTTTATGATATATTACTGTGTAGTTAGCCATTTTATAGTTTGCAATCAAATTTATTATCTACTGCCTTTTGTTGACTGACACAAATGCAATTATTTTGTACGAACATGAATAAGTTATCTTATCTTACCTTATAAGTAAATAAAATGGTAACACGTGGTCTAAGAGGCTTCCACACAGATATTCCAGATATGAGTAAATCTGAAAGTGAATAGGTCCATCACAAACGTGCATAGATGTTTTATGGTAATGTCAAAATAACTTGCTCATACGAATAATTGTTCGCAGAATAAACTTAAAGCAAAATTTAATTTTGTGAATATTGTTCTTTCGCAGAAACGAGACTTATTATATAATGTACATTAGCAAAAGCTCACAAAATTGGAACTCCTACATATTAAAGAGCAAATAAATCCATGGCAATCATAACAGAAGCAAAATCACAAATCTATTAATCCGTCTCCATTCACGCGCAGGGTGTCCGGAAATAGTAATTTACGTTATAAGTCCGGTAGGTGACTTATTACAGTACGAGTTGTTTTATGGACGAGGTGACGCGACGTAGGAGCCGAATACGGAATATAAACGAGTACTGTAATAAGACCACTCGACTCTAGCGATCAGCGGTTATAAACCATAACGGGCGGGAGACGGTTTGTTTACTATTTTACTTACGGTGTCGATAGTATACACAAGAGTATCTAATGTTTTTGGACGAAAGAGAAAGCAATTGGCACAAACCCATTTTCAGATCCAGCATGTAAAATTATTATTCTTTTACACACTTACCGGTAGAATCGTCCCATCCAGTGGTTGGGGTATCATGGGTATCAAACCACGTTTCATCTAAATAAATTATTGGTCTTTTTTGTGTACTGTTGTCACTGATTTCTCAAATATATCTCCCGCCATTCTTGAAGACGCCTGCACCTGGATTCCATTAGAATTTGCCTTTTATTAATATTTTTGAATTTAAATTGCATTCCTTAAGATGTACTCCCACACGTTCTTGAGCGTTAAATTTAAATTTCAAGTATTTTCATTAAATTGTCTAAAGTTGGAACATATTGGTCATCACACATTTTATAATTTCTTCATCGTATAATCTCCTCGTAACCATGATCGAACTTTCTGACAATTCCAGCATCACTTCTTTTTTTGCGTTCTAAAATGTGCTTTTGCGCATCCACACCATGGATAAGGTTTCGTTGTAAGTAAATGTTTCCTCTGCAGCTTTTTTAAGGCACAAATTACCGTTTTAATAATAGGTTCATTAGCATCTGTGGAGGCTTTGGCCCGGAACATTCCGCCTCCAGCAATGTCTGTCAAACAGTCGCGACAGACGCTAAGAGCGCACCCGTCGCTTTCCAGGACCGAGGACATCTGTTTCCCCCTAATTATAATCTACAACTATTCAAGAACCATGTCAATCAACTACTTCGCGCACACACCGCTCGTCGAGTGCCATAGGATCTACCTTTAATGTGTGTGCCACTGTCTGGGCCACTGTCATAAAGAAGATGCTCTTTTCAAATTGTTTCACTTTCACAAATCTCACTAGGGCTCCAAGGACGCCACATTTCTAAATAATTATTATATACAGTAGCTAGGGAAATACGAAATATCCACGTGTACTATGACTAAAACACAATTTAAACTAGCTATTTAGGTTCATTTCAAATGTAATATCTAAAATTTAACCTGGATTTGCAAAGTAATACGGGCCTGTGCGAACAAATGTCATCATCCCGTCCCGTAAATTTATACCTGTCCAACATTTGTTTGTCGGTTTCTAATATTTCTGAATACATCTTACTCTGTGCTATGCTTTAAATACATTTTATTTCTCAGCATTGTAGTTGGGACATCCTTCTTGCATAACCATTATGAGGTAAGGGATTCTTAGCTATGATGGAAGTCGTTACGTTAACAGGATTTTTGCAGCGAAAATATTTGAATAATGGGTGGGGAAAAGGGAAAAATGTCAGTTTGGAATCTTAACTTTTTAGGCAACTTATATTATGGAACTGTGTATTTATGATTACAAAAATAAAGACTAGTTCATGACTAATAATGCGCAGCGCAATCACAATACTAGAGGCTGTGATTTATTAGCAATGGACAGGCATCGAAAAACAAGGTGCCAAAAAAAATATTATTTTAATTGTTGTACATGTTATAACGCTCCTAGTTCACCTGTTAGTTCGTCAAACGTTAGTGTCTTTAAAAGTAGGTTAAATATATTGCTATTGGAAAGAGCGTGTTACAGCTTTATCGATTTTTTTATTTAATATAATATAATTGTCCGACGATAGATTTACTAGCTGTTTATAAATAAACTGTTTTTTTTATACCGTTGAATGTTGTGTGTATTTAGTTTATTAGTTATTTTAAGGACCCTTCTGATATTATCCTTATGTTTATCTTCTTACGTGAATATTTTTTTGAAAACGGCAGCGGATGGAAATTTGAGATTAGGTACGATTGTAAGGACAAGAGGGGGGAGGGGGTTGGCTAGCAGACGGTCATTTGTTTTCGGCGATCCGATTTAATTTTGCTTCAATAACCGTCGTTTTGTCGTTTGAGTCGTTTAGCGCCGAAAAAATTGTGAGAGTTGAAAAAATCAAGACTACAGCTCCATAGGAAATTTTTAGGAGAAAAACTGCTTCGAAATGTCAAAAGAAGAACTTTTAAGTATGTAAAAATATCGATTTATAGGTATTATCGATTTTATAGGATTTATAGCAGGTACCTACTTATAATACCTATCGTCCAATATAACACAGACCTACAATTTTTCCCGATCCCCTATCCCTATAATTAGGGGTTCGCGAGACCGAGACCGAGACCGAGACCTGGCAAGTCTCGGTCTTGGTCTCGAAGAAAAAAATTAGTCTCGGTCTCGGTCTCGGCCTCGGTCTTGTCTCGGTTTGGTCTCGGTCTCGGTTTGAGCAAATAAAAAGTAATTAAATAATTTACTGTTTTATTTCGTTAATAACACAAACGTTACTTCGGAATGTTGAGTTAAATGAAACATCTAATAAGTGTCTTTTGTGTATCAGTTCTTGGTGTAGATGTGATATTCGGGATAAACTTCTTAAATAATTTTACATTTTTTGTTTGCAACAGTTGTTTGGATAATAATAGTTAACTTAAATAGGTACCTACTAATATTTTAATATATTTCATGATAGTTTCTAAATTGTGGTTTTTATATAAAAATGCTTACCTCTAATGTAGGTAGGTATACAAGTGATAGGGATTTTTAAGTATGTACAGGATGTTCCAATCAGGACTGAACGGGGGCTTATTTTTGACCTTCCCTGTATTTTTAAAACATACCAAAATAGCCATTCGTAATATTTTTTTCGGCTAAGTTCAAAAATTGAACCAAAAAAACATATGAACCGAAAAACAAAAGACTTACGTTAGGGATAAACTGTTTTTTACTTAGAACGCCCTGTATATTACTACATTTTTAAACTCTCTAGAGAAATCTAAACACATTTCGTGTATAATATCCAATACCTATCTTTAGCTGTTTACGAAATATTGACAATTGAAAGTCGGGCATTTTGACACTTTGACAGGCTCTAAAATCTATACTGCACGAGATCGAAGAAAACGGTTTGCACATTCCTGTCTTAGGTTTTTATAAGCTATCGAATGACAGTAACTTCGAATTTAACCGGAGGTCTAAAAGTTGCGGCTAAATTTATCCGCGGGGTAAATTCGAAGGTACTGTCATTCGATAGCTTATGAAAGCCTGAGATAGGAATGTGCAAACCGTTTTCTTTGATTTCGAGCGGTTTAGATTTTAGAGCTTGTCAAAGTGTCAAAACGCTCGACTTTCAACTTTCGTAAACAGCTAAAGATAATATAGAATATTATACACGAAATGTGTTTAGATTTCTCTAGAGAGTTCAAAAATATAGTAATATACAGGATGTTCCATTTAAAAAACAATTCATCCATGGCGTAAGTCGTTTGTTTTTGGTTCAAATGTTTTTTTGGTTCAATTTTTGAATTTAGCAGAAAAAAATACATCGAATGGCTATTTTGGTTTGTTTTAAAAATGCAGGGAAGATCAAAAGTAAGTCCCAGTTCATCCCTCGTTGGAACACCCTGTACACATAAAAACTACCGATTTATGTCAATTTTGTTGTCAAAGTCAACGCTTTTTC
>MU194336.1:2782-17453 GCA_016904865.1 Pissodes strobi | reverse complement strand
GTGATGTTCTTAATTCTCCTCAACCTATGAGAACCAAGCTGATTACAGTTTTGTCAGTTGAAATTGAACTTAAGTGTAGAATGGACAGTCCGAATGAAGAATTCGAAGAAGAAATTACCGCAGCTTTCGTATGAACAGAAAAGTTTGAATTAATGAAATTAACCTTAGTAGAGAGCATGATGGTAAATTTCAGACTCGTATTAAAAATTCTGGATAAGAATTAAAACAGTAACATGACACCTGCTGAATTTTTCGAGCTATTTCTTCCCATGCTTCTTGTCTTATAGTTTGATCTCAATAAAATTGACTTTTTATGTCATATTAACAAAGGGTGTTCTCTCACATGATCAATTATTAGTAATTCAATTTTAGAATTGTAATGTAAGGTCAAAAACGCAACAACAACAACCTGTTAAAGTGTTCACACTTGCCTGATGCAACAAGATCTAGCCGCCCGATTCGACGCAACGCGACGAAAATCTAAACATAGGGGATCTCCATGGCGTTGGGTCGCGTCACGTTGCATCCCATCACATCGCGTCGGGTAAGTGTGTTCCAAACCTCTATATTCTTACGAGAAATACGGTGTTGGATCTGCCTTGCATAGTGTAGCGTAGCGTTGCGTCGGGCCGCGTCAACTAAGTTTAAGTGTGTTCCAAACCTCTCTAGTCCAATCACGCGGTAATTTAATCTCGAAGCAAATCAGGTTGATTTTATATTTTTATCTTGTATATATTGTCGAAAGTATGCCGAAACTAAGTTTTTCTATTTTGGTATCATAAAGAAATCTTTTCGATACGCAAAGTAGTGTTGAAAAGAAGCTCTTTTCGACACTATTTTTGTTGACTGATTGCTATGATATTAACAAAATTGTTCAATGTCAAAGCTCACTAGCAAAAATTTCGACATCGTTTTGAATGGGATTCCTAATAATACAGACGTCAAAAGTGACAAGATGGCCGTCCAACTTTTGATCGCGACTTGAATAAATTAATGTTTTTCATTAAAAAACGTGCAAAATAGAAAAAATACTATAAAATACATGTTTTAAAAGACATTTAGCGCACTCGCACGTTAAGAAACTCCACGCAAGCGGGTCGTTTCCTAATTTCGTGCTCGTGCGAAAAATATGGTCTTTTAAAACTAGTATCTTAATAGTATATTCGACCTCCTGCACTCATGGCGCAACTAACTATAACCATAAAACCTCAAAAATTTGGCACATTTTCTGGATTTTCAGCTATAACTCCTTTTCTCTATATCCTAGCAAAAACTATTCTATATTCAATTTAAAGGGAAATAAAAAACCAAACAACTTTTATATGAAAAGTTTTTTCCTAAATTGAAAACTTAGCGAGTTACAGTTCGTCAAAAATCTGAAAAATTTCTCATTTTTTACTTCAAGTTGGATTTAAACCAACTTGGTAAAATAAATGACTTAGAGACCCTGCATATATGAATATATTAGGTATGCTGTATATCTAATTGATACGTATACATTTTTGAACCTAGATACCTGTATGCATGAGGGCTTTCGCCGGCCCAAATATGATTGTTGTGGAAATTTCTAATAGCTTTTCTGGAGAACTTAGCTTCATCTGTATACATTATTTCATGGGCAAACAAGGGATTATGCGCAATTTTCTCCAGAAACCAATGAAATAATTAACTCGCAAAGGAAAATCTCGTTGAATATGATACGGGTATAACAGAAAATAGTGCAGAATTCAATTTTCAAACCAGAACGTGCGAGAAAATCATCAAAATTATTTCCAATTTTTCTAGTACTAAGTTCAGGATTTTCATGAATCGAATTTAAAACTGATTTTTCAATTTCTGAAGCTAAAGAATCATGGTCTATTGTGAATGACTTAAGGAATAAGATTTCTTCGCCTGGCGCTATCGCTAATTCACATGAGAACCTAAACAATTACTTTGTAAATGTGGCTAAAAATTTAATGAACACCATAACTCCTCCTCATGATCCACTTTCATATCTCTCTGAAGCTAATGTGAATTTACAAGTTTCTTCTTTACACCTGCGCCTGCAGCATTTGCTGAGCTACGCAGCACAATTAAAGACATTAAAAACAAATCCTTATCTGGGACTGATGGGCTTACTCTGAAAATGTTCTCAAACCTGCCGGAATGCACATTAAACCATCTTACTACTTTAATTAATAAGTCATTCCAAAATGGGGTTTATCCAAACTGTCTTAAGACGGGAATAATTACTCCTTTGCATAGACTGTAACAAAAGCACTAGAAAATACAGAGACAGCATACATCAATGAGGTAAATAAAACAATAACAGAAGTACTAATAAAAGCAACAAACGAGCTCTGCCCAAAACATGAAAAAGAGAATAAAATCCGCTCCCACACCAAAGTACTAATAGAACAACGAAGAGAATTGAATCGCAACAACCCAGTACCTCAAGAAATAAGAGCTATAAGCAAAGAGATTCCGAAATATCCGGAAAGACATAAGACAGTACAATAAAGAGCACATACAGCAAACATTCGAACAAAACAAAGGCTTGAAAGTTCTCAGACGGAAGTTAAACAATGGCAAAAAAGAAATATAAAATTAAAAAACAAAAAAGGCGAAACAACATCGAACAGAAATGAAATTCTCGCACTAGTCGAAGAATTCTACCAAGAATTATACAAAAGCCAACAAAAGACACACAACACACCTGAAGAGACAGAAAAAGAGAAAGGGGTGATTGACCAGGGTTCAGAAGACATACCTCAGATTGCCAAGGACGAACTTAAAAGTGCTCTCAAAATTATGAAGAATGGAAAAGCACCCGGGAGGACGGTATAGTAACAGAGGCTATTAAGATAGAAGGGGAAGTCCTTCTTGAAAAGATTCAAAACCTATTTAATATGTGTCTTTTCGACAGCATAATCCCAAGCGAATGGAACAACGTTTTAATGATATTAATTCATAAAAAGGAGATCCTACGGAACTCCAAAATTATAGCCTTCTCTTCCATCTGTATAAGCTCTTCACTAAAATAACCACTTACAGACTAGAAAATAAACTGAACCTATACCAACCAATAGAGCAAGCCGGATTTCGCTTAGGTTTCGGCATCAACGATCACCATCTAACGTCAGAAAACCTAATAGAGAAAATCATAAAATAAAACCGACCACTGGTTCTTGTTTTTGTTAATTTCCAGAAGGCCTTCGACACGATAGAATCTGAAGGAATAGAAAGGCTCTCACCCAATGTCGTGTGGATTACAGATACACCCGCTTAATATATAACATCTATAAAAAATCAAGGGCAAGTGTGCAACTTCACGAAAAAACAATGAGTTCCCATTGGAGAGAGGCGTCAGGGGATACAATGTCACCAAAGCTCTTCATGGCAGTTCTTGAATGCGCCTTTAAAAAACTTAACTGGTGTAAGACAGGGATAAACATCGACGGAAAAATGCTCAGCAACCTTCGATTCGCCGACGATATTGTCCTCATTACCGATGACCTAGATAAAGCCTAAGTAATGCTTAATGATCTTGCACAAGTAACCAAATAAGTGGAATTACAGATAAACCAAAGTAAAACAAATGGAATGACAAACTTAGTCATCGGTGGAACAATAAAATTAGAAAACAATATCATAGATGAAGTTACACAATATCGATACCTTGGTCACGAATTATAAATCACTAGAGACAACCAGACACCAGAGATACAAAGAAGAATCGGATTAGGTTGGGCTGCATACGGTAAATTGAAGAACGTATTTAATAGCGAAATCCCTATGAGCCTTAAGAGAAAGGTATACAATCAATGTGTGCTTCCAGTGGTAACATACGGATGCGAAACACTAACGCTCAATAAAAACAACATAAATAAGCTAAGGATATCACAGAGGAAAATGGAAAGATCAATATTAGGAATTAAGCTTACAGACCACGTAAAGAACACGGAAATTCGAGGAAGAACGGGGATAGAGGGCATCATAGAGAAAATAACAAGATGATGATGATGATGATGATAAAGGAGGATGTTTGGGAAACATCCCAACATGTGTAGAAACTATCGTTTTTTACCGTATAGTTTGGTGATAACACCCTGCATGTATGTAGTATGAATGAAGCGTAATTAAACTCAAAATAGATTTATTTCACCCCAGCTAAATGTCATTTTGCCATTTCAATTGGGTTCAATTTAAGCGTTTTCAATTTAATATATTTCGTGTCTCCGTCAGTGTCCAGTAAGCCATGTGTCAAAGAAAGAAAGAAACCCCACGCTTGCTTTCGCGCCAACCCCCACTCTCAGCCGACTTTTAGCTTGCTGCCAGGAGCTCGCTAGAAGAAATTAATCAAATCAGTGCGTAGCAAATACTCAGCCGTGATGCGTCGGTCGTTGCACCGCTCCGCATGTTTTTAGCACCAAAAAACATCTAGCTTGTCCTAAATATCCTAGCTCTGTTTAAGGCAACTCATTAGTGTTTCGCTCATTTTGTTAGTTATTTTTGGGTACTAGATCGGTCTCGTCACCGCTCTCTAGCCTCTCAAAGTGCAAGTTTCACGTTCACTCAAGCAAGAACGAAAATTTTCGTTCTCCCCTTCGCGCCAAAAGGTCCCATCCTTTTAGGCAAATTCTCCGATTGTATTCACAAATATTAGAGAATATTTAGTGTACCTCTGTTATTTTTGTCCACGTTGGACGAAAGCCTCGTTTATGCGTTTTGTAACGCAATTCTTTATGGCCAGAAACAACGTAGCGTCTCGGCGTACCTGAGTTGAAGAAACTGTAGAATGGCGTCTGCAAATTTGCAGTAGAGAAAATCTATTCAAATCCCAGCTACATGAATCTAATATGTGAGCTACCCCCTGATTACGACAATAGTGGAGAAACGAGAAATTCAAGGTATTTTGTAGAGTAAAGGGAAAGTTTGAAATTTAAAGATAAAGTTCCATTTTTAAAGTACATAACAAATCTAGACTTTTTAGTACGTATTTTAATTAAGCACCCTTTTGTATTTAGTTTTTATGTGAGTGAATGATTGAATGCATGGAAGTAGATTAAGAAGTAGTTAAAAATTGTACTCATATTTTTTTACATCAATTGCTAATGCATAATTGTATTATTAAAGTACATTAACATACCTATCGAGTTTCAATTCACATAATCTATGTTTAAAACCCCCAACACCCTATTTTTATACAGTCCACTCCTTTAATTGCTTGTAGTTAATTATGCAGTTAATTGCTACCTTCACCTTTGTGGTCAAAATAAGTTAATAAAATTAATTTGTTTGTACCGACCAGAGGAGATAAAGACCAAGCTTCGAACTATCGCCCAATTGCACTCCTTCCCACATTATCAAAGATCATTGAAAGATTGGTTAAAAAAGGCATCTATCTTTTCTCTCTAAATATAAAATTCTTACTACTCATCAATTTGGATTTTTAAGTAACAAATGATGCTATGTTTTCTCTCTTTAATTATGTATACTCCAATCTGAACAACCATCACTCTACAGCAACAATTTACTGTGATTTCTCTAAAGCTTTCGATTGTGTAAATCATAATATCTTAATTAACAAATTTCAGTACTACGGATTCAGAGGAGTGCCTCCCGAATGATTTAAGTCGTATCTTAACAACAGAAGTCAGCTTGTGAGGGTTGATACGTCGATGTCTTCTTCAGGCCAATAGATTGTGGAATACCGCAGGGTTCAGTACTAGGCCCCATTTTGTTTCTGCTGTTTATCAACGACATTGCTTGTCTGGACATTAGCGGTAAAGTCGGTCTCTTTGCGGACGATACTAGTTTCACTTGGAGCAACCCGGATATTACGGCGCTTCATAAAACTGTATCTAGTGACTTAATCACCATTAAATCATGGTGCGATTCTAATCTCCTGTGCCTCAATGTTTCTAAAACTAAAGTTTTGTCATATAAAAGTACGTTGCAATCTTTTGTACATAATAACACCACTACTGACGTCGTTGAATCTGTGAAATTCTTGGAGCTTATACCAGACAGGCGAACATTTGCAAATATGCATAGAAGATTGACTGAAATATGTACTTTGAAGTCAAATAATCAATCAAGAGAGGCCCATCGGACTGTAAGAACTCCAGAAATTGAAATAGCAGCTTTACATTCGATTGATGAAAATCCTGAACTTCGTACCAGAAAAATTGGAAATAATTTGAATCTCTCGCACGTTCTAGTTTGGATAATTTTGCACGATTTTCTGGTATACCCTTATCATATTCAACAGGTCCAAGCGTTTCTTCTCAAAGACTTTCATTTGCGAGTTAATTTATGTCATTGATTTCTGGAGAAAATTGCTCATAATCCATTGTTTGACCATGAAATAATGTTTACAGATGAAGCTAACTTCTGCAGAAACGCTATCCGAAATTTCCACAACAATCATATTTGGGCCGGCAAAACCCCCAACGTATCTATATACAAAAAATTTATACATTTCAATTAAATATACAATATACTTAATATGTTCATATATGCAGGAACTCCAAGTAATTTACTTTACTAAGTTGGTTTAAATCCAACTTAAAGTAAAAAATAAGACATTTTCCAGAATTTTCACGAACTGTAGCTCGCTTAGTTTTCAATTTAGGATAAACCTTTTTATATGAAAGTTATTTGAATTTTTATGCCCTTTCAAATTGAATATTCAATAGGACATATAGAAAAGGAGTTATAGTTGAAAATCCGGAAAAAGCGCCAATATTTTGAGGTGTTATGGTTACAGTTAGTTGCGCAAAGAGTGCAGGAGGTCGAAAACTTGGTTTCGGCATACTTTTGACAATATATACAGGATGAAAAATAAAATCTTCTACCTTATTTGCTTCGAGGTTCACAACCATTTTACGACGCCGTTATTGGACTATATATTCTTACGAGAAATATGGTGTTGGACCTGCCTTGCATAGTGTAGCGTAGTGTTGCGTCGGTCGGTCCGCGTCAAATAGGTATCCTTACGCCTTTAATGTTGGTTCTTGTTCGATTTTTTAGTGAATACGTACCGACAAGGATAGCAACTAAGAGTTCAATCCATTACAACATATATCTACAATACTTACAGCTTTTTTATTGCTTTTATTTTCCCCGAAAAATTGTTTTAAAATGTGATAACCTGGAGGCTCAGTGCTCTTCGGCTTCTACAATGTCGCTGTAATATTTGAAAAATTGCATTTTAATGAGATTTTTCAAACATCTTTTGATGGCGAACCATAAAAAATATTAAGAGAAACACATTTTGTATTCAATGCAAAATTTTTAATTTAAAAAGGACTTCCTTGGGCTTTGGGCTTAAGCGTGTGTCACCTGGAAAATAAGTAAAAGAACCACCTATTAACGGAAAGTCAGTGACTGCTGTAAGATTTTTAGGAAAAGAAATTGATATAATTGACATTGTCAGATTAAGATTCTGAGATTGTTAAGAATCGAAAGGCATTAAATTAAGTGTGCAAGGTGAGAATGGTGCTTTTGTTGTGTGATTTTTTGCATCGAGTAGAATAAAGGGAAAATGGTAGAAGTTCTTTCGCTTACTACTTGTCAGTGGGACCGAAGAACATATCAACGCATAGAAAACAAACAACACCTATAGACCATGGTCACATCACAATTAACAAGTTACAAGTCACATTTCTAAAAGGTTCACATAATTCTAAATTAAAAAGAAGAACGATGGCTGAAACACGCTTTTGATGAAACGACAAATGTGTCTCTCATAGCTCATATTTTGGGTGGAGTCAGTCTTGCCCATCTCTATGACACTGGTTATAAATACCCTTAACAAAGCATTTATTTATCAACTGTCAAATTAGAAATCAAGCAACGCAACAAGAGGAGGGGGGGGGAGTCTTGTAGATTGGGTCGGGCTGATGTCTGCTTTTAATATAGTTATTCTTTAATTAGTGAAATTGTCCCTTTTTTTAATTTTTTTTCAATCTGTTCGAATTGAATTTGTCTTGCCCATCTCTGCCACATTAATATTAATACCCTTAATCAACAAAAAAAAAATTATATCAATCATAAAACATGAATTATCAACCCAAAAAGGGGGGGGGGGGGCAGTATGCTAGGTTGGGTCGGGCCAATGTCTGATCTTACTTTATTTACTATTATTCTATTATTCACTTAATTAAGCACTTTTTCAATTTTCAAAACAAAAAACTTTCAAGTTCTTCGCTAATATTCTCAATTATATTATATAACATTGATTACATCTGTTAACCTCATCTTGCTTAGTGGCAGCCAGTCTGTTCTCCAGACTTACTTTATAAAATCAGGTACTTTATTTTTATCCTTTGGACTCAACACTTAGGTTTTAACCCGTAACTACAGATGTGAGGTATTTATGGCGTTGCACAGACGAGACGATTCTGAGACGAAAACTAGAAAAAATAGAAAAAAAAAACATTTTTTCAGGCAAATTTTAATATTGGTAGTTTGAAAAGTCATTGATGGACTGAAGTAACATAGTTTTCAAAAAAGTATTATTAAACAATCAACTGTACACAATTATTTATTACACAGTTAATAAAATGTATGGATTTTTACATGCTTCTTAAATCCTACAAGAAACAGAAAAGTACACAATCGAACAAAATTTCACTCTAAAGTTAAGTAGAACATTATATTAGTTAACTAAAAAAACTGAGCAAAAAAATCAGAAAATAACAAAATCTGCAAAGGATATTTGCACCTTATTTCACAAACAGAACAATCTTTGCATATCTTTCTAGTGCATTCTAAACAGACTGCGCGCTTACACATTAGCCTTTTTTTTCGCACGACAAAGTGTTTCTAGTTGCAAATTTCTCTTCTTGGCCAACATCTGCGCGTTCTTTTATACCTAGGATCCCTTGTATGCGCATCCTTACTTCTCGACTTATATGAGGGTTTTCGAATCGCCTTCTTAGGTCGGGTGTAACCAACTGCATAGCCAGCTGTTTTATAAATGCATACCTTGAAATTTCTGGATTATCACTGAAAGATTGATATAGTATATGCATTTGCTGAGGCAATATCAACCATTCTAAAAAATATGCTTTTTGGCCAACGTTGACTTAACCTACTACATGAATAAACAGTGCATTTCTTATCTATAGAATCAAATCTTCCTTTTGTCATGTTGTAATAAGCAATTACCTCTGGCTTTCCAGTATCAGAACCTGTGCTCTCATTATGGTGCATAGACGATATAAGCACCACAGCTTTATTTTTCTTCGGAACGTGAGATAATATCGTCATGACTTTTGTGTAGGCGTATTTCGAAGAACCAACGTCCCTCTTTTTGTTGGAAAGAAATGCAGCTAGAATTACCTTTTTGTTCTTCTTTAATGTAGCTACATAAGTAAGTCTCTCCGATTTCTGGACATTAACTGCTTCGACATACAGGAGTTTAGCAAGACGCTTGAGTTGGTTTCGAGTATTTTCTTTCTTCATCAGGTAAAGAACACCCATCACTGTCTTTATTTGCATAAATATAACCATTGAGAAGGTAACCGGTTCTGGCGTCAGTCAGGGCCATGATTTTCAAGCCATATTTACAGGGCTTGTTCGGCATATATATATTATATTTTCAGCGCCCATGGAATGACACCAGCATTTCATCAACACAATCAGAACCATCAGTAGCAAATATGAATCTTATATCCTCATCATTAGATTTGAATATCGACGTGAGCAGAAGAGCACCTATGAAATTTTTAAATCGATAATATCCATTTCTCGGAGATCACTACTATCAATTTTGAATATAGCCCTGAATTTGACTATATTGCAGTTGGTCCACTGTAGGATAATGTCTTACTAAATAACATATTCCACGCTGTCAGGGCATCAGCAGCTTTCGTACTGTTATTTCTTAATCCTGGACACTTCAAAATGATGTTGTGTTGTTGGATTCTAGTATTTTTGCAGCAAGCTGGGATCGCTGACCACTTGAAACGATTTTTGCCATAATAGCACGTCATGGCATTTTCGTTGGAATATTCTCCATCTGATAAATTTTCCAGATCTAATTCCATTGACTCATTATTGCCTTTCGCTTCACCCTCGACTTCACTCTCACTGCTGTGTTCACTCAATATGTAGTCACCATCGTTCTCGTCTTCTTCATTAGAATATTCCTCGTCTGCCCACTTCAGAAGGCAATCTTCATGGTCTGTTTCACAAAGCTTGACACGCTTAGAAGGGCCAGGCAAACTGTAGTCTTCCATCATGGAAAATTGAAAAAATAAATATATTCAGTATATTTCCACGAGCTAAAAATACTAACACTTACACAGACCTGACGTCACCCAGACACTCGCCAACAATGACAACTACGTGCGTTAACACGAAATGCACAAATCGACTTGCCACTAACATTGTAACCTTATTACTAATGCTGTCCAAGGTACATAGCGTTACAGCCGTTTATAGGCGCGTGGTGGGGAGAACTACGAGATCCGACCGAAGAGTACGTCTCAGAGACGTCACAGCTGTAGTGTTAAGATTTAAAATTACCGCTAATTTGGCGGATCACTTCCTGCGCCATCAGTATACTTGTTAAGACTGTCAACGTCAACAACAACGTATTTGTCGTTTCACCAAAAGCGTGGTTCAGCCATCATTTTTTATTTTTTTATTTAGACTTATAAGAACCTTTTTAGAAATGTGGCTTGTAAATTGTTAATTGTGATGCGACCATTGTCTATAGGTGATGTTTGTTTTCTCTCGTTGATATAGAAAGTTTTTCTAGAAAGCTACCTCACTTTTATTAATAAAGTTTATGGGAGCGGAGTTGTCTTTTATTTATGTGTTCGTTCTGATATTTATAAGGTAAGTCTTTCTGGTTTAAGTTTATCACAGGTTGCTAAGGCACTTTCACTACTTTCTAAAAATCCCCAAAAACTATCCCTTCACTGGAAATTCTGATGCTTCACTCGCAAATTCGACTCTCTCTACTTTTAGTAGCCCCCAGATGCCGTATACCTGTGCATACGTCCACCCAGGTTAGGTAAGGACCTGATCGCCCTGGACCTGTGTCCAGGTGTTCACAGATATGGGGGTTGTGGGATAGAACAACTAGAAGGGTACGGACCTGTGTGCTGTACCGCAACTAGACTGAGCGGAATTGAGCGACCCGAAAGCCTCATGAACTAGGCGTTTGCCTGCGTATTTATATGTTACAAAATGCTGATGGCTGCATCATTAAGGATTAAAATCACTCCGGTGGCCGCTCAAGTTCTTTATAACAGTGAATGTTTATATAACTTTTGTCAAGTTCAAGTTCAAACTTACGACAGGGTGATATTTAATTAGTAGGTTTATGCTTTTTAGCAGTTCACAATATGTTCTTTGGTTCCACTGGCAAGTAAGCGAAAGAACCTACCATTTTCCTTTTATTCCTTTTACTCAATGCAAAAAATCACACCAAAAAAAACCATTCTCACCTTACACACTTAATTTAATCAATTTCTTTGCTAAAAATCTTACAGCAGCCACTGACTTTCCGTTAATGGGTCGCTCTTTAATAACCTTTCAGGTAACACTGAGGATGGCTTAGGCCGAAAGCGCTGTGTTCCGCTTCTATAGGAAGTCATTTTTTGGACTAAAAATTTTACATTGAATACAAAATGTGTTTCATTTAGTACATAAAAAATATTTATCTCAGGAATCCATCATATATTTTGTACTTTATTCTCATCATTTAGTTTGGTCTTTTTTGTAACTTTATTATTACTTCAGAAAAAAACTTAATAGGGAAGAACCATTTTAAAAATCTAATTAACCTCAAGGGAAGAGATTCAACTCGGTCTGATGGTTTGGGTTAGTAAACAATTTTTGGAACAAAGTTGTATGTAGCGTCCGTCTTTGAACTAATATGGCGTCCTGTATAAAAGATGTTGGTAGGTACAACGCAACGACCATTGAACTCAAGTGCTACAATGCAGAAATCATCCTACGATCAAGATGAAACTGTAGACTCCTCTCTATCTACCTTCTCTTTGCAAACAATATAATTTAAAGTTATTTCATGAATTCAGAAATCCCCCATAGAAGTATCTTTGGTGGATACTATAAGATTTATTTCAATGTCGCATGACATGTAACGCGTATATTCGTCAGATGTTTCAGATATAGAATGGAGAATATTAAACTTCCAAAATGTATTCAACGAAATTGCCATCAATTTAAATTTAATATCTACGTGGTAATCATGTAAAATAAAATATTATGAGAAGTAAAAATATCGACGTTATGGGCTCAAAGGCTGTGAAAACACTTAGGTTATGTGAAGCCGATACTTCTTTTGACTTTTAGGGTGATAATTTCGTTTCTATGTATAGCACATATTTTTCGAGAGGTCCGTTAAGCTAGCCCCCCCCGGTTGGAATTCTTTTGCCAAAATGCTAGCACAAATAAAGGGCACCTAGCACAACCTAGCACACCAATTTTTAGAGCTAGCACACCAACAGTTTAGAGCGAAAATGCTGTTGAATTCGGGGGGGACCAGGTTAACGCTGGCCCCCCCGGTTGGATTTCTTATGCCAATATGCTAGCACAAATAAAGAGCACCTAGCACAACCTAGCACACCAATTTTTAGAGCTAGCACACCAACAGTTTAGAGCGAAAATACTGTTGAATTCGGGGGGGACCAGGTTAACGCTGGCCCCTCCGGTTGGATTTCTTATGCCAAAATGCTAGCACAAATAAACAGCACCTAGCACAACCTAGCACACCAATTTTTAGAGCTAGCACATCAACAGTTCAGGGCGAAATGCTGTTGAATTCGGGGGGCCAGGTTAACGCTGCCCCCCCCCCCCCCCCGATGGATTTCTTTAGCCAAAATGCTAGCACAAATAAATGGCACCTAGCACAACCTCGCACTCCAACTTGTAGAGCTAGCACACCAGCAGGTGGGAACGTTGGTGGGGGGGGGGGGGGGGGGGGGGGTGGCAGGTTAATGCTGCCATCCCCACGGTTGGATTTCTTTTGCGAAAATACTAACACAAATAAAATGACCGTTAACCTGCCCCCCGCATTGTTTTTTATTCTTCAAAACGCTAGCACATGACCTTGAGATCTAGCACAACCTAGCGCAATTTGTTTTAGAGCTAGCACACTCAGAGTGATAAGGATATCTTCTAATAACGTTAGCCCCCCCCCCGCAACTTTTTTAATTGCAATACTGGCTAGCACAGCTTCTTTGGGGCTAGCACAGTCTAGCACATCTAAAAAAAATGCTAGCACAATTATATTTTTGAAAATAATAGATCACAAAACGTTTGGGTTCTTTTGAGGGCTGGTAAAGATAATTATTATAGGAGTGTGCTTAGTACCTAGCACACAATATAAAATAATTTAGGATGTATTGAAAGCGGGGGGGGGGGCAACTTCACGCTGCCCGCCCTTTCCACTTAATATTTCTAACACAGCAAGCTTAGACCCAGCATAGGGTAGCACAACTATTTTGAGAGCTAGAACACCCCTACAGTTGAATATATAGGGGATGGGGTGAATTTTTTTTGGTCGCCCCTCAGTTAATACGTTGCCGTCAAGCAGCAGCTTAGACCTAGCACCGGCTAGCACAACCATTTTAAGGGGTTTGAGGCTTTTTGGTGCTTTCAGAGCTTTAAGTCCCATTAAACACAACTAATACTTAAGTGTATCTATTAATAACAATAGCAATAACAAAGATGTTTTATTTAGTTAATTAAGTACATTGAATTGTTTAAAAATTATTGAAGATGAATTTGCCTTGCTAGTTCTTTTAACCTTCTTTCTTGTATTTCGCACAAAAAATTTAGGTAAGGGTAGTCGATTTTCTAAATTTGGCTCTTTGTTTATGTTTAACATATTAAATATATTACCTATAGCTGGGCTAAACTTTGTTGGACCATGTAGAGCAGACTATAAAATTGTGCAAAAGTAGGCGCTACGCTAAAACTAAACCTTCTCGAATCGTATAAATTATTCTCTCTAATACTAATTGCCCTAAAATGGTTGTGCTAGGCTGTGCTAGCTGCTAAGCACACTCCTATAACAAATATCTTTACCAACACTCAAGAGAACCCAAACGTTAACTTGACCCCCCCCCCCGCATTTGTGGTCTATTATTTTCAAAAATGTAATTGTACTAGCATTTTTTCTAGTTGTGCTAGACTGTGCTAGCTCCAAAGAAGCTGTGCTAGCCAGTATTGCAATTAATAAAGGTGCGGGGTGCTAGCGTTAACCTAGCCACCCCCCCTCATAAATTAGAGGATATCCTTATTACTATGAGTGCGCTAGCTCTAAAACAAATTGTGCTAGATCTCAAGGCCCTGTGCTAGCGGTTTGGAGAAAAAAACTAAAGCGGGGGGAGGGGGGCAGGTTAACGAATCTAATAATTTTTGGGTCTGGTTCCAAGAATATAGTTTTTCGACCTCGTCCGTCTCCTACCGCGGAACCTATTTACGGTAGGTTTCCGCTGAGGCCAGATTCAAACTCGCAGTCGTGGAAAACCCCACCAATCCGAATTTCAGCCGATTATCTCCAAGGCTTTAGGTCCGTTAACCTGGCCCCCCACCTCGCATTGATCTTTTTCTTCAAAACGCTAGCACAGGACCTTGAGATCTAGCACAACCTAGCACAATTTGTTTTAGAGCTAGCACACTCATAGTAATAAGGATA
>MU194335.1:9293-19525 GCA_016904865.1 Pissodes strobi | reverse complement strand
ATGTATTTTGTTTCTTGGACATAACATATAGCATTATAAATTTCCCACCAATTCATTAATATTTAAATTTGTTCAGTCCTGTATATTGAAATTTTTATATTGCGATACCTAGCATATTTTAAAAATATTGATATTATAACAGAATACTTACATGCACTAGACACCATTTCAGTTTCTACTACTTTACGTTTCCCTGACACGTTCGAGGTAGATGAATGATGAGGCTTTAAGATTGATGGAACACTTTCAGGCTTCAATACTAATTTGTATCCCAATTCTTTAGCTTCGGAATCGACATAAGTAGGAATAAAATACCGAGAACATATTTGTACGGTAGAAGCATCATCTTGTAATCTTGTCTCGTCCAAATTACAAAAGTCCAACCAAATTGGCGTGTTCTAGGATTTTTGGGAATCCTAAAAAAGCAAAATATGTTTTACATAAGTTACTATAAACTATAATTACAATTTGTGATGATTTCTTTTAAAAATAACAAAATCTACATACCTATGTTGTTATATGTGCCGTGCCTATGTCATTGTTTACTTGCTTGCTTCTTTCTTCATTGCACCACAAAAAAAAACAATGTTTTTTACGGCCCATTTTACAATGAATTGTATATTTCATTGAGTGCATGCAAGCAATAGCGGATAATGAAAAGAATCAGAAACAATAACAGAATATTTGATAAAATAAAATAATAAAATCAAAATGTCGACCAATATTTATCTATGATGTCGACTTGTCAACAGTGTTGCCATATGAAAAGTTTGATAATACCCACTCAAGTAGAGCAAAATACCCGCTTTTTCCCGCCAGTATGGGTCGTAACACTGAGTACACTAAAAGTATGCTAGCGCATTTGCCATTTTATGGGAAATACTTTTAGCATTTTATTATGAAAATATTAAACATATTTTCAGGTAAATTGTTTTTATTTTAATTCAAATTCAAATTAGACATTAAAATAGTTATATTGTTTTATTACACAAAACACAAAAGGTATTTTAGATGCTGTGCAAATCTGCAAATGGTCATCGGCTTGCTCATCCTATGCATTATAAGATCCTTTACACAAATAGTGCACTATATAAAAATCGGCCTTTCCCATTGGTCGATCCGCATGGCCCTCCGCTCGTTTCGCCCGCTACGGGGGCTCAAGAAAAGGAAACTAACCAGGTGCTAACCCAATCTAACCCAAGACATACCCAAAATCAAGAAAAAACGCTGTTTAGAAACATAATCTTAAAAAAAAAATAAAAAAAGCAACGGGGTTCGAACCCGCGTTTTCCGAGTGAGACCCAACGATCTAAACCTCTACACCACTAGAGCTCTTGATAGAAATCGATTGCATCACGTAGACATATCGTAATACGAGATGGATCGACCAATAGGAGAGATCGATTTTTACATACTGCACTATTTGTGTAAAGGATCTTTAAATGCTCATCCTATACCCCAGCAGATAATTTATGAATGAACTACGCATTCTCAGCAAGTCATAATCAAATGGCAAATATTTGAATTTATTCTTCTTTTTTTTTCAAATTTTTATTTGACGGCATAAACCCATGTCATGATGATGGCTGTTCTGAGCTGAGTGTCTAAACCAGTTGTTAAGATGGAAAAGGCAACATTGCTGAGAGGCTTTTGTCGAAAAAAAGGTTTGTTTATAATCGCAACTTGCAAAATATCCAATTTCATTTACTACTGGTGATCTCGATGCACGAACGCACCGAAATACCCGATTTTACCCGCCTCAAAATTTTACCCGCCAGCATGTTCGAAATACCCGCACTTCGGGTAAAATACCCGCAAACGGCAACACTGCTTGTCAACACCACACAGTGTTGCCGCTGGCAGGAAATGAAATTATGTGATGGCTAAGCCAAAATTATCAGATTTTGATGTAAATTATGTTAAAACCTGAAGATGGCGGGACCAGCAAAATATATCTTCTGATTCGCCGTGAGGTTCGTTTTGTGGAACCATCCGCCGAGTCCTCCCGCCTAACGAGTCCTGGGCTTGCGCGCGCATCACATTGTTTACATCTGTATTTTTTTCACTTCACGCAAAAAAAACAAGTCTTGCTGCTGGATTCGAACCCGGGTTGCCTTGTCACAAGCACAGCATCTAACCACTGCACCAAGAGATCCGCTGGAAGCTTCCTTGGACCATAAAGACATCTATTTGTCAGAAATGTATATATGATGCGCGCGCAAGCCCAGTACTCGGCAGGCTGGAGGACAGCAGATACTTAAAAAAAAAGGTTTGCGATTCGCCGTTTATAAAAAATTTAAAATGTTGCTCTTACTTACGCCATGAACAAAGAGATGGCGACGAATACAAAGCGATCTTACAGTGGCTTTGGAGATCTTGTAGCCTGTAGCAATACCTCCTAAGGTATTGACTGCAGGCGATCTTAAAGTCACTGAATAGGTATCCACCAAAAACCATTGCAAGCAAACGTTTGCAGTTCTATTATGACAATTATTCGCAAACAACTGTACCCAAAAAAGCTAAGCGCTCACACAAACAACAAATTCCTTTGATGTACCGACACCGCTCGGAACACGACCAAATGATTGCAAACGTTCGCTAATGCGCGTGATAAACGTCTCCACCAAACAAACATGGAGTTTACAAACAATCGCAAACGTTTTGCGCGCTTGGTGGATACGCACCTTTAGATGTCTCCCACTTGAATCGGTGGTTACAGTGGCTCTATCTTGTATAGAACTATTGTATCGGTGGTTTTCTACTGCCTCCCTCTATTTTCAAGTAATAAAAGCTAGGCATACAGTTAGAGAATATTTATACGAGATGAGGCCTTTTAAATACTTTAAATCTTACAGAGCCTTTTTGTACAAGGCTACTGTATTAAATATCAAATTATATTATTGGCAGAATAAATTGTCTGTTAAAATTATGTTAAAATTGATAATTATGCCATCTTCAAATTTTGCATCAGACTGCTGGCAAAATTATGTTAAAATCTGATAATTATGTGACAATCGGCAACACTGACACCACATACCGTGTGGTATGTGCTTGTCAACTATTCCTCTTTGATTTGAGGTCAGTGTTGCCAGATCAGTTTTACAGTTAGGTAGTAGATTGATGTCAAAAAAATAGTAGATTGATTAAAAAAATAGTAGATTACAAATTCACTGTCTAGCTTTAAAAAAAAACATACCTATTCATGGTAAAACTGAAGTAAAGCAGAACTAATACCACTAACCACTAACAGTAAACTAATAACACTTGTTATTCAGTCGGGTGTAAACCATTGACGCCGACACAGGACACAGACACACAAGTGACAAGTCGTAAGTATTAGCAGAGACAAGATTAGTAAAATGCTAATGACATTTAAACGATTCAAAGAATGAGCCGGTGAATCCCTAATATCATTTCCTTTTATTGTATAAAAGCATTTTAAGATCCTTTACAGGCGTAGCCGACTATATCAAAATCGGCCTCTCCTATTGGTCGATCCGCATGGCCCTTCGCTCGCTACGGGGGCTCAGGAAAAGGAAACTAACCAGGTGCTAACCCAAGACATACCCAAAATCACGAAAAAAAACTGTTTAGAAACATAATCTTTAAAAAAAATTTAAAAAAAAACAACGGGGTTCGAACCCGTGTTTTCTAAGTGAGACCCAACGATCTAAACCTCTACACCACAAGAGCTCTTGCGAGGAAATGATTGCATCACGAAGACATATCGTAATACGAGATGAATCGACCAATAGGAGAGGCCGATTTTGATATAGTCGGCTACGCCTGTAAAGGATCTTTAAAAGTCAATGCTTATATGTATATAGAACTAGTCGTGGTGGTGCCATCTTTTAAAACTACTTAAAATTAGCAACGTAATTCCACTTCACAAAAATACTTAAGATGTTATGTTAGAATTTTAAGAATTCTGTTTAATTTTTAATTTTTTCTTGTAGTTTTAGCATATTTATTCAAGTATTCTGTTTTTCTCTAAATAATAGTAGAATTTACCTTTAAGAAAGTAGAATAGTAGCCAAAGGTCAAAAATAGTAGATCTACTATAAAAATAGTAGATCTGGTAACACTGTTTGAGGTTTGAAGTCTTTGACGCGTTTGGGCGTTTCCGACCATATATATAAGTATATGTTTCCGACTGACACCGGCACTTTCGACAGCAAACCAATGAAAATAGAGAATTTCGAGTATGCGCAAAAGGGATTTGCTAACACGGAAGCTCCAGCATGGTTGATCACATGTTGCTCTCAATAGGGAATTAAACGGTAAAAACCTGGGATTTCGATGAACAGGCATCCTAAAAAACTACCCAGAGCTAGGCCTGTAAAAGTAACGATTTGGTCATTACCCGCATGTATTCGTTACTTCTAGTGTGACTATCCGTTACTAAGTATTCGTTACTCGGTACTTTCGTTACTTTGACGATAGAATTAGAATTCAAATGTAAAATGGCAAATTTTAATTTAAATACCCGTTATAACATTAATGCGTGATAATCGCCAACACATACTACTGTACTAACTCTTCGTCTTGAAGTATATGTGCAATATAAATAAACATCTTTATATAATTTATGATATATAATATTACAGAAAAATAAAATTGTATTCTTCAAGAAAAGTAACAAAACAAAAATACTATTTCTTTAACATAATAGAAAAATAAAAAAGCACGGTTATTTCATATTTGATTCAAAAACCACTTAATTTATATTAGGTTAGGTACTTATATTTTATTTTATAGAGCACTTTTATTCTCCTGCCTCAAAGGCAAATCCTATTAAAATAAATACAACATATTAATAACATACTTATTTATCTGTTTTCAATTGATTTATTTTTATTTAAATAAGCATTTAACAAACTTCTATAAGCTGAATAAGCGGCAATCTACTCAATAAACAGAGCAGCAACAGTAAACACTAAACAGTATTAAATGCAACTGATGAACTATTCAATGCAAGATGCAAGTCGGTTCACGACTTCACGCAGGCCGCATCCGCATCGAACATGCGAAAGTAACGATAACGACAGTAACGACACCTTATTTTTAAATCTTATTATATCACGGCAATCGCTTAACTCTAATTTAATGTTTGTATGCCTATTGTTTTATTTTGCTAAGTTTAATAACTTCATAACAATATTTTCGACAAGGGGTATTTCAAAAATGCGAGTAACGATATGTTTATAAAAGTAACGATTCGGTATTTCGAACCTTACGTACTATTCGTTACTCAGTAACGAATACATACGGTTCGTAACAGGCCTACCCAGAGCAGCCAAAAGCGCATTGTCATTAAGCCACTTCAATGGCAACTCTACAGTAACTAAGGCTTCTTATGAAATCTTTATTTATTTTAATTGTCTATGAATAATGTGGAATTCTATTATCCACATTATTCATAGACAATTAAAATAAATAAAGATTTCATAAGAACCCTTAGTTACTGTAGAGTTGCCACCGACATTTTTTTTATTGTTTCTTGGCCTTTACACTAGGTATTAAGCCAGACCGAATTTTATAACTTTTTAGGATTGCGAAATGAATCGCGTCGGAGATCGGCTCCTATCCAAACTATTAATAATAAGATAGCACAACACAGGATAATACTCTTCTCGCTCCCGGGCATCCGAGGAGCTATTCACAAACACAAAAGAAATGATGCAAGAGGATGATGCTAAAAAGCAGGATCTTCCACACTCAAAGCTCAAAGTTCACAACTTTAAATCGTTATCACTTAATTTATTAAAATCTTAATGATGTCACTTCTAGGGTTATACAACAGAGTCGATAGAGATATAGGAGTTTGGACATTGTTTTCCACGAGTATTTCAGTATTTCATAACTATTTGGCATGATATTTTTACACTCAAATATAAGGTGTTGTAAGGTACCCAAATTCCCACACTCGCACTCGGGGGGTATCCCTGACACTCAGTCTGTGCAGATGTTGAGGGGTTAAGCAGTGATAAGTACGTAATTCCGACTCAAAGAACCATCGTCTTCTAGGAAAACCCTCAACCAGCGTTGAATATCTCTGCCATCTACTACTCAATGTCTCCCGCAAGAAGCTGTTCCAGCTCAGAGAGTGGTTTGCTCTTATAGTGGGGATATAATAGTTTTTTTTTACTACTAACATGATAAATCACCATTATTTACTCCATTCCTCAAATGAGAAGTAACATTTCTCACCCTAGGTAAATAATAATATTAAAAAAAACCTAGGTCAATAATGAAACGGAAACGGAAAATGTCAAAATGTCAAACTTGTTAGTTTGACAACTAGTTGTCATTTCGGATTATTTGAAAAATGAGTAGGAAATGATTAATTTCAAAATCTATTCAATTCAAATAATGATAAGGATTGTATCAGTGCTATTAGTAAAAAAATTCTATACAGTATGACTCACTTTTCATGACTCCCCATAATATTCTTATTAATAATGCGATTTTGTCAAAATTTAGATGGAGAGAAGGTACTTTGTATGTATGGAGCTGTCAGGAGATTATTAGCGTTTTTTGGCGAGTAACCACGGTTAACTACAAGTAATACTGAAGTAAGTGCCAAGCGGGCACCCCACCACAAATTGTACTGTCTGCTTCTGTCTTCGCCAAAATACCGTAGTTAGATCTTGCATTGCTAGAAAAGAATATAGATATTTTGCATATTTATTTGAAAATGATCAGTTTGATCAGTGCAGAACGTTTACTCATATTTTTAATGACAGAATGGTGGCCTTTGGAGATAAGCAAACTAATGGTATTTTTTCGATGAATATGTTCAGGATACTTTATGCTGCCCAAATCCCATTTGGGGCACATTTGTGTAGGAATTCCGATGCGTATGATGATGTAATAGTGACGTCACGAAACTTCCCCTCACTTACCACAATTAAATTAATCCTTGTGAAAACAAAGTAGTATCCTGTAGTATGCCGTGGTTAATTGTAGTTAGCTCGCGAAAAAACGCTTCTTGTTACGATATCTGTCAGTTAGACAACTGAACTTCCAGGCTACTTGATATTTCGAACTATTTGAAAAATAAGTAGAAAATGACTAATATAAAAATCAAATCGAATCAAATATGGTAATATATCAGTGTTAGTAGTAAAAAATAGTATATTAAGATACTAGTTTTAAAAGACCATATTTTATCGCACGAGCACGAAATTAGGAAACGACCCGCTTGCGGGGAGTTTCCTAACGTGCGAGTGCGCTAAGTGTCTTTTAAAACGTGTATTTTATACTATTTTTTCTATTTTGCACGTTTTTTGATGAAAAACATTTATTTATTCAAGTCGCTATCAAAAGTTGGACGTCCATCTTGTCACTTTTGACGTCTGTATTATTAGGAATCCCATTCAAAACGGTGTAGAAATTTTTGCTAGTGAGCCTTGGCATTGAACAATTTTGTTAATATCATAGTAATCAGTCAACAAAAGTAGTGTCGAAAAGAGCTTCTTTTCGACACTACTTTGCGTATCGAAAAGACTTCTTTATGATACCAAAATAGAAAAAAATCTATATATACCTCGGTTGAGAAGGCCATTATTAACCTCGCACATTATATCCTTCGGCGCTCCGCGCCTCAGGTTATAAAAGTGCTCGGTAAATAATGGCTTACTTCTCAACCTAGGTATATAATATACTATTGTCCAATTGTATAGGATAAGTTATCCTTAGAATTCTCCCTACATTGGCCAACTGATCTGCTTCGACTGGGCCTGCAAGCGGTCAACATATATCACGACCGTTGCCATCATAACGTCTAATTTTCTTTATTCATCTGTCATATTTTTTCTCCACCGGTAGTAATGCGATTATATAAAAAGCATATCACATTGATACCAGGGAAAAAATTGCTGAAACTTTCTTCATCCATCATCTGTTTATGCGAGGCTATCGCAGAATAATAATAATTGTAGTCTCAATCTGTACCCGACCGACAAAGGAAACTCTATTCCAATGCTTTCTATTCCAGTTTGATTAAAGAACAGATGCCCTAGATTTTGATATAAATGATATAAACAAATTGTTGTTAAATTTAGTAGATATAGCTTCAAATTTGTTAACGCCACTTGGCTCACTAGAGTCACAAGGCAAATTTTTATGTGGTGTGCTGAAAATCACCCAGACGAAAGAAACATCGGCCTAGCATGAATAGATCTTTGTCTATTCATGCTAGACTGAGGACGGCCGGAGGCGAGTCCCTACCGAGTCATTAAGAACACACAACACCGACCTGTAACCGAGTCGAGAGATCGCCCGTCACGGTGTGACGAACAAGTGTTTGAGACTTTATAAAAAGTTATAATGCAGTTTTCAGGACTTGAGTTAGCAGCTATTGCAATTGTATTGATGAAGAGTCTGAGATACTTATTCAAAATAGAAGGCGAAAGAGAAATGGAAGGAGAAATTTTAACATTGTATAAGGAATCAATAGAAGATGAAAGCAAATTCTACGGTTACTTTAGAATGTCCATTGCAAAACATTTAACGCACCTAGTCATAAAAAAATTACTATTTGACTGTCGAACGGCTCAAACGTTTATACCCTACACATACATGCTATGATGTGCCGTGCCAGGAACGAGTGGAGGAGTGGACTCGAACACCGACAAAAATACAGACCTACGATTCGCCGCCGAATTACGACCGAGGCGTTTGACGTTCTATTGTGTGTGTCGAATCGTTGAAAAATTTGAAAGTAAAATTACTCTTCACGATGTGAAAGCGCGAAATTGACATCGAAATGCAAGAACTGTAGAGAACATTGCTGCTGTAAGAGCTAGTGTTGCAGAGGTTCCAAATTTATCGATTCCTCGTCGTGTTCAAGAATTAGGGCTTAAAAGAACGACAACTTGGCGTATTTTGCAAATATACTTGAGTCTTGAGTGTACACCCATATTAGAGTGTGTTAACCTAAGAACTTAAGCCACTATTCACTATACGATCGTCATCGCTGACAACTTGCTGCGTCGGGTTTAGAGCAACTTCAAAGGGATAATAATTTTGGGCAAAAAATTATCTTTTCAAATGAAGCCCATTTTTGGTTGAGTGGACATGTTGACAAGAAAAATTGTCATTTTTAGTGTGAAACCAATCCGCAACAGATTCAGGGGAAGCCTTAGCATTCGCCAAAGGCAACTATTTGGTGCGGTTTATGGCAAAATATGATTATTTTTTTTCCAGAATGGGTAGGAGATGCAGTTGCAGTGACTAGTGAGCGATACCGGCTGATGTTAAGAGATTTTTTGTGACCAAATAGAGGTGAACTTGAGGATATGCGGTTCCAGCAAGACATTGCCGGTGGCACATTCCACACTGCTCATGACACTATGCAATAATTTAAACGAATGCAACTGTTAATTGGCTTCCAAAAAGTTGTGAGTTAACTCTTTTGGATAACTTTTTGTGGAGTCAGGTCTATGGTCTTGAGTTTGAACATCGAACATTGCAATCGAAACTTGGGTTTCACGAATTCGCTCGTATATTCGCAGTCGAGGTGGGTACTTGCCGCATGATGTGTTACTTAAAACATAATGTAAAATGTAATAAACTGTGCTTTAAAATAATATATTTAAAAAAAAATGCAAAACTAAATTTTTATATGGAAACGCCACTGTTCGTACGTTCGTAGTTACCAGACGACAATAATTCAATTCGCCGCTCTCTAAATTAAAATACCTAAACCAAATATTCTTAGTCTTAGCAGTCTTATAGTACTTTTAACTCGGTTTGAAATCAGTACCTATTGACCATATACGTATTCTTTTATACGTATATGCTATTGACACACATTTTACTTTAAACTTTAAGGTTATTGATGCGTTTTTGTTTTGTGTATGTCGGTCATCTTCTGTGTTATATTTCGTACATATAATGTAAAACAGTTCATAGTGCGTGCGAATGTTAAATTTCTATTATCCCCTTGGAAAAAGTTATGACTATCTTCATTGCGTTTTGTTTTCAGTGTAGTTATGGATTGACGAGTCTTCCTCTTTGATGATCCAATTGCAAGTTGCGTCTTATAGCTGATCTCAAATTTTTGAAAATAACTGGGTACAAGTAGTACTTGCAGGTAGGCAACAGAACATTAATTTTGTTGGAAGAGAATTTGATGATTTTTCTAGCCTATATGTTCGAATGCTAGAAATTTTCTTTTGAATGATCTTTATTTCTTCATTTTCTTCAAGACCTAGAGGCCCTGTTAC
>JAEQML010066946.1:0-19525 GCA_016904865.1 Pissodes strobi | reverse complement strand
TTCAGGTTAAACTACGAACTTGTCCATAAACCTGAGGATCGAGTTACTCTGCATACATATCTTGGAAGTTCTTATAATGCTGACAAGAAAGAACCACATGCTATGGTCCGGAATCAGATTTGGCGTCAATGCAAAGACATTGAAGGTCGCCATAGAGGTCCCTATAAAACAATAAAGAAGAGTAAATTATCAGCGCATACCATAATTGATAAGTCTGGTGATCAGATCCAATGGTTTCACTGTGCTGATTGTTCATTTAAAACAAAGCATCAACGATCCTTAAAACGCCATTTAAATACACATAAAACTGCCGATGAATATAGTTTAGTCTGGTTGCGGTGTTCAGATTGCTCATATAGAACCCTTCAGAAGAATTGTTTTGAAAAGCACCAGATTAGGCATCAAAGCGGAAATGCAAAAAATTGGCATAAATGTCCAGAGTGTCCCTATAAAACATTTGACATACATAGTTTGCACTCACATGCCATAATTCATAAGCCTGCTGATCAAATCGAGTGGTTTCAGTGTGCGGATTGTTCATTTAAAACAAAGTATAAAACCTCTCTAACACGTCATTTAAATACACATAAAACTGCCGATGAACATAGTTTGGACTGGTTGCGGTGTTCGGATTGCTCTTATAAAACCTTTCAAAAGAATGATTTCAATAAACATCAGATTAAGCATCAAAGTGACGACGCAAAAGGTTGGCATAAATGTCCAGAGTGTCCCTATAAAACAATGTGGAAAAGTCATTTATCAGCGCATACCATAGTTCATAAGCCTGCTGATCAAATCGAGTGGTTTCACTGTTTAGAATGTTCGTTTAAAACAAAGCATAAAAGTGACCTAAGAAAACATTTAAATTCCATAGTTCATAAGCCTGGTGATCAAATCGAGTGGTTTCGTTGTTTTGATTGTTCATATGGAACTAAGAACCAATATAATCTAAAACGTCACTTAAATACGCATAGAACTGTCAATCAACATAGATTGGAATGGTTGCAGTGTTCGTATTGTTCATATAGAACCCTTCAAAATCATTGTTTTAAAAAGCACCAGATTAGGCATCAAGGCGAAGACACAAAAGTTTGTCATAAATGTCCAGAGTGTCCCTATAAAACAATCAACAAAGATAGATTGAAATCGCATGCTTTAATTCACATGCCTGCTGAGCAAATCCAGTGGTTTCATTGTTTAGATTGTTCGTTTAAAACAAAGTGGAAACGATCTCTGACAATCCACTTTAAGACACATAGTAAAAAATAATAATTGTGTAAAATTTAGATGAATGTTATATAGCCCCTGTATCCCCAGAACTATTCAGTAATCATCATATTAGTTTGCAAGCAATAGTCCACAGTACGAACTTCTCTTTCACCTCTGTATAAACAATCAAATATAATACAATTTATTTTGCGAGTAAAAGTGTTTAAGACAATTTTAAGAAAATATATCTAACAAAACTATTTATTTATTTATTTTTATTTAATTTATTTAGCAGTTGCAGTTGTTACAAAATGTTACAATCTATAAGATACACATTATTACACACACAGTTAAGGTTTCTAATAATTTATAAAAATCATGATAAAAAGAAAAAAATATTGTTGTAACTAAGTATATCCTAATAATATCCCTTAAGTATACTGCCAATATATCAGCTGCGCAATGGTATTTACAATACTGTGTGTGCACCCATTAAAACTATAATTCATTTTAAACTATTTTTGAGGTTATATATTTAGTTATTTAATTAATTTGCTTTTGGGTTTCATACAAGTTAGTACGTAATAATTTTAGTCTCTTTCAACCATTCAGCTTAATATTTGTATATATGTACATATCACTGAATTCTATCCTAAAATTAATTTAAATTAAGTTTGATTGTATCCCTTATTATTAATTAATCTTATATTTACTATCAATAATCCATTTTATTAAGGTTGCATTAATTTTGTAATACTTTTTTTGCTTAAAGGCATCTGGTAAGTCATTGGACCCACGCAGTAAATGTGATCCGGGCATGCTGTATGTTTAGGGTTTTGCAGTTTAACTTGTCCTCGAGCAGCATTTCTTGTATTTTGACCATGTTTTAGATTTTCTTTGTAATATGTTTAGGTTGAAGGAAATCACAGTTTACTTGGACAATATTTATTAAATATTCGAATCAAAACGCCAACGTTTCGACACTGATCAGTGTCATCCTCAGGGCTAAAAATCAAAGGACGATCATTAGAATACATATATGAACGTAATTTTCTATACAACTAGAATTTAAAATAACTACCTGTCTAACAGGATAAAGTTGAAAAATTTACAAACAATTACGCAATTACACTGATAGGAAGTTGAACAATCTGAAGTATTATAAAATTTTATAAAAACTAACTGAACGATGTAAATGGACGTAAGAACACACAAACAGAGAAAACTAAACAAAACGTACCTAGATTACTACGAGTCACAATTAAGACGAGCGATCATTGAGAATGAATCTCATGCCGTCACAATGCTGTTTCGGTTTCGGTACTTACTAAATCGCAGCGTCGTACATTAGGAGTACAGATCTAAATTGTATCCCCACCCATTCACCAAAATCACACTATCCAGCATATTGAAAATTACTAATTATGTTATGGTAAATGATGTTAAGATTTTGTGTATCTGTATTTAAGTTCACATTGTATTTGGTATTGTGAATATGGCACATTTCTAAAAAAATTCTCTTTTTAAAATTTGTCTCTGAGTCCACCACTTTAATTGCATTGAAGTTAAACTTATGCCCTTCTTGAAAATGATGTTTAGCCAATCCAGTCCTGGGATTATCCATGTTGGTAACATTACAATCCCGTTTATGTTCCGAGGTCCTTTTCTTTAGATATTGTTTCGTTTGTCCAATATAACTGTAGTGACAACCACCACAGGGTATTTTATAGATGACCCCACTCTTCAATTCATTTTTAGTACGGTCTTTAGTTTTAGCAAATAGATTGTTTACTGTTTTAGTATTATACATAGCAATTTGAGTATTTGGGGTTTTTAGTTTTTTTGATATGGCTTCAGACAGATTGGGTATGTAGGGAATTTTATAATATTTAGTATTAGTTAATATGTTAATATCCACAACCGGTCCTATTATTAGATTTGGTGGGCGTTGATTTAAAATGCGATTAATTAAACCCCTTGGATAATTATTCGCCTTCAAAGTATGGTGGAGATTATTTAAGTTAGCCTTCCAAAAATCTTTATTGCTCAATTTGAAAATTTTATCTCGGAACTGTTTAATAATATTTATTTTTTGATGTAAGGGATGACATGTATGGTAATTGAGAATTCTATTTGAGCTAGTGGGCTTTGTATACAAATTGAATACTATTTTTTGATTTGAGTTAATAACCAATAAATCCAGAAAAGGTAATTTATTTTCAACCTCTACTTCTACTGTAAAATCCAAGCTTATATTAATGTTATTTAGTTTAGTTAAAACATGATTCACTTTATTGCTTGGAACCGCTGTAATGGAGTCATCCACGTACAAAAAGAAGAATGGGATAAAAAAGTCTAGTTGCTCTAACAATGTACGTGTAACATAATCCATTACTAGATTGGCGAGTATAGGACTAATTGGTGCTCCCATGGGGGTTCCAAACTCTTGTTGATAAAATTGATCATCAAAGGAAAAATAACTACATCGGAAAACAAACCTTATCAAATCGTGAAAATCAGAGTTCTCAATATTTGTATGCTTAGATATCTCGTGCCAATGAGAATCAATCACATTAGTTACTAGGTCTTGTGGAATGTTGGTGAACAGGGATTTCACATCAAATGAAACAAGTACATAATCGTCAGGGAGAGTAACATCCCTCAGACGATTCACAACTTCGTACGAATTCTTTACATTATATTGAAATGTTGGTGTTAATTTATTTAAAATGTCATCATCATCATCATTTGATTCGAATATTTAATAAATATTGTCCAAGTAAGCTGTGATTTCCTTCAACCTAAACATATTGTATTGTGGACGTAACTTCTTATCACTAATCTATTTCTTTGTAATAGTTGTTTTTTATCATAAATCTTAATACTGATTTTAAATAAAGCTGATTAATGCTTAATATATTACTATCTTTGTAAACTAGCACAGAAGGATATCTTCTCTTTTTAAAAAGTATAATTTTTATAATAATAATCCATTTTTTTGATATCTGTAATTTTGATAAAGTTGTTGAGCCTGCATTTCCCCACACTACCAAACCATAATTTATTACTGGCTCTGCAACCTTTATTAAGTAATATTTTTATGGAAAATTTTGAATTAAATTTTGTTGAAAATTATCAATATAAACCTTTAATTTGGTGGCGTTATATAGATGACATTTTTTCAATTTATCCATATAACGAACATTTTCTTAACGATGTTCTAAATCATATTAATACCAAAGAGCCCACGATCAAATTCACTATATAAAGAGAAATTAATGAACACCTTTCATTTCTTGACATTCTTATAAAAAGAGACTTGAATAGTTTCGAAACAAAAATATACAGAAAACCTACACATACACAGATATTTAAATTTTAATTCAAATCACCCAATAATGGTCAAAAAGGGAGTCGTAAAAAGTCTATATGATCGAATGAAAATTATTTGTAATAATCTAAATTTCAACACAGAAAAAGAATTTTTAACCAATGTTTTAATCAATAATAACTATCCTATTGATCTCATTGAAAAATGCTTAATTGATTTTGAACAACCAAATATTAGACAAAATCAAAATAGACCTATTACGAACCTCTTTATTCCTTATATTCCTGATGGTTTATCAGACAAAATAAAACGAATAGGCAATAAATTTAACATTCGTACTATTTTCAAAACAGAAAATACCCTTAGATCAAAACTAACAAAAACAAAACCACTCAATGAAAATGAAACTACTAAAAATGTTATCTATAAAATACCATGTGAATGCAATAAATTTTATATAGGTGAAACCTGTAGACCATTATCAAAACGTATAAAAGAACACCAAACTTGTATTAAAAATAGACACTTCCACAAATCACATATTTGTCAACATGCATTTGATAACAATCACAGAATACAATGGAACGCTTCAAGTATTTTAGCAAAGGAGCCTTCATCTAAAAAACGTAAAATTAAAGAAAGTGCTTTAATTTTGTTAAATAAAGATAAATGTGTTCCTTCAGCACATGGTTACCTTTGCTAAAAACTGAAGTTGATAAGGGATACTTAAAAATTAACTAATCCTTTCAACAAAAATCATTATATTCTTCCTAAGCGAATAACACCAAATTGTAAATATATAAAACTTTAGAAACAAATTAATTTACCAAATAACACCTCAATATCACACTAAAGACCAGTAATCAGTAATTAATTATGGCATTATAATTGTCATCTTGTCAAAGTCAATTCAAAGCTTGACAATCTGCAAGAGCTTTTTACTATTTTATTGTATTTACTAACCATTTTTATTTTTAGTTTTTGCCTTTCTTGAGAACGGGAATAGATTTATTTCCCGAAACGTTGAAGTTATCTAGGTATTTCATTAGGGTCACTAAACTAGCATTTGTGCTGTTTACATTCTGGAGCCAGAGCCGAAGAGGCCTTATATTTCAAATTCAAAAGGATAGTGGAGAGAAACCCCAAAAATCAGTAAGTTAAAACATGAATCCTCCACAACAACATATAACATATCTATTTACACGGTATGACACTAGAGTGTCATACCAAATAAAAATAAAATAAGTGTAATCATGAGTGATGATGAAAACAATTTGTACCAGAGCTTGCTGGAAAAACACATCGAAAAAAAGTTGAGCAAGCATTTAAAAGAAAATTTGGACGAGTTGAGTAATAGTGACGTAACCGAAAAGGATAGTGACTATAGAGATAACTCTGGGACTATTGTTGAGCGAGATTCACGGCTGGGAAGATTATCAAGAAGCGGCTTATATGCAGCAAAAGTTACGGGTACTGCACGTACCTGATTAATCGACTTGACGATTATAGGCAGACTTGAAAGAAGTGGACACTAGCTCTTACTTACTAGAGCTTTTCGAAGGTGCACGGACTACGCCACAATTTTGGAAGAGTTGGTAAACCGAACAAAAAAAAACCAGTGAGTCAATGACCCACTATTATCACGACAAACTGTTGCTGATTCAACAATGTATATTGGACAATGAAGCGGCAATTTATAAGCCAAAGCTAACACGAATTAGACATGAAAGTGAAATCAAAAAGCGAGCGGAGTGCTACAATTGTGGAAAACTATGCCTCATAGCTAGAGACTGCCGTTTGCTAGGTTGCTATTTGTGCGGCCGTTTGGGTCACCAAAAAGAAAACTGCCGTTTACGTAATTCACGCATTATTACGGCTACCAATACAATACAAGGTAGAAGAAAAATCTGTTAAGCAATTTATTTATTTTTTGACGGCAGTGCCATTTTTTTAACAATAAGACAAGTTATAATCAAGCCTAAATCTAACGTGTATGCTATATAAATGAGTCAACAGCCTCACACGCACCAAAAGCGAAACAACAAAAAGACAGTAAAGGGTAATAATATTTCAAAGCACATACAAACTATTCTTATAAAGAGTTCCTACTAATTAATCAAGCTATTCACATAATGAAATAAAGTAGGTAAGCTAATGTTAACGGTATGCCACAATCTAGCAAGGTTCACCTGAAAATGCTTAAGTGGGCAAAAAAAAATTTAGGAGAGGATGTTGATTAGCAAGAGACGTAGACAGAGAGGAAACAACTAAAAGGAGAGGCGACAATAAGCGGCGGCACCTTTTATGTTTGGTGACCTTGACTCTGCTCCGTTGCATACCAGTAGGTATCGGGAGAAGAATATTTTAAGATAATGACAATGACATCTGATCACCTGAAATCGGCGTTTTGTTTTTGACACTGATACCCTTTGTGCTTGGAAATGCGCATATAAAATCGATTGACAGGATGTCGCCTCTCCTTTTACTTATTTTCTCTCTGACATGGACCTGGAAACAAAGGAATTTTTACCGTAGTTAGTCAGGTGATATGATTGATAAAAGGTTGGGATGTTTCTTTCATTAAAAGGTGGTACATATAAAGTGATGTTGGAAGTGAGATAGGAATAGTCACCAAGGGAGTAAAGAGAAGGAGAAGATCGTGTTCGTTTCTTCTTTCTTGAAGTGATGACAGATTTACCCTCTGACACATTTCATCGTAGCTATATTCACTGTCTAAAGAATTTAAAATAAATATAATGCATACCTACATTTCTTATGTACACGCTCAATCCTGTCAATGTGGGAATAATATTGAGGATTCCACACCGAGGCAGCATAGTCCAAAAGGCTTCTAACAAGACTGCTTCTGCAAGAACGCACAAAAGTATTACTTCTAAAGAATCCCAACATTCCCAGTGATTTACCTATAATTGATGTTATATGAAGAACAAATGATAACCTATCATCGAGAATAATTCCCAGATCCTTAACGGATGATGATGGTAGGGTTGCACCTTCAATGAAGTAATGAAAATTAGTTTTAATTGTACGACGGGAAAATATAATGAGACTGCAGTTAGAAATATTAACATACATACATACCATTATTGCGACTCCACGCCTCAAATCTGTGGACATCCTCCTGCAAAGCAATGCTGAACTAAAGAGGTGAATTAAATATACAAGAAACCCTGTAAAATCAATGGGCATTTATTAACCGCTTATTTAGATAGTGGTTGTCAAAGAAAAAAATAATAAACTGCAACATTGTACATCAAATGAAGCTACCAACATTTCCTTGCAGTAACATATTAACAGCCTTTGGAGGAGGCACCTACGTAAGTGAGAAAGCAACGAAGTTTGCCATTGAAATCGACGAGGTTAAGATAGAAACTTTACCTTTAATAACTTCTTTAAATTGGAGACTTTGATGTATTGATTGATGTTCAAAAACCATTTAAACATGTTTTCAAATATAACGGTTTAATTCGTATTATATTAAGGTTCCTGGCATCCTCGCCACTGTGTATCGCATTCCAAACAATGCCCCTTAAAAACTCGTGGCGACACCTTTAGCGCTATCTCTTGTCACAACGATTATTCATCATTATTTAACTAGAAGCAGAACTGCTTCGAATCATGCAATCCACTTATTTCAAAACACCAGCTAGGGTCACCTACAAGCAGAAACGCATCCGACCAATCACAATGGTTCCTACAGCGACTACCGCAAACAATCAGTTTGGCGTCCTTAAAATCCCGATCTATAATAATAATCGAATTTTATAAAAACTAGTCACCAGGTTTGTGTTAAAATTCATAATTTTAATTTAGACAGCCGGTGATGTTAAGGTTTTATATAACTTCTCTATATTTACAATATCTGCCCTCTACGGTCGGGATATTTCAGGAGTGGGGGCACGTTCACGCGTCAAGGGAGACGGGACGCGTCCTCACCTTCATCACCATGACTTGTTACCCGACTCTCTCCCAAGTAAGTCGCGATAGTCCGCGCTCCCCGTGTCACTCGGCCATGTAAGTAAACTCGCTATTTGACAATCACTCTCAAAAACCGAAAAGTAAACTGTGTTTTTGGCACTCGGCCAATATTCTCTCTGCTTGATCATGATATAAAGTTTCCCATAAGTGTTACTTCCATTTCTCGGAGTGGAGGCTGCCTATGCGACCAGCGGGAGTGACGCCCCGGCCATTCCGAGTTGCCATGGGATGTGGCCCATCAAATCCCATCGTCCTCCTCCAGGCCGGAGAACACCAAAGTATAAAGCCTGGCGCTGACCACTGGGGAGTTACCCAACAAACCCCATTTTTATCCCTCTCAGACTAGGGACCACCAAAGGAATGAGCCTGAGGCCGATGAATCCAGTGGAAGCGGCCCTAGGTGGTAGATGCATACGCCTACTCGCATCGTCCGGTGAAAGACCACCCCATCAACTGGGAAGCGCTAGGTGGTTTTCCCGAATCACGTTCCCCTTCCGCGCTGGTGGTCCCGGGTTCCACAGTAGGAATATAATAATATGAACATGATGGTGCTTCCAGGATCAAAATATTCCGGAGGTAAACTCCCCGGCCATTCGGATCTACGGGCGTTGGGTGGCCCTGGGAGCCCTTCATTCCGCATTTCACAGACAGCAAAGATACCGAACCAATTTAGAATTGATTTCTGCAACATAAGAGACCTAAATACAAACATAAATTCGGTACACCAACATCTACAAGCAAATAGACCACACATACTAGCCCTTACAGAAACACAAGTATGTTCTACAACAACAGTGAACTACCCCTATCCTGGTTACGACTTACATACCCGATTTAGACATAAGTTCGGAATATGCTTCTTTGTCCGAAGCGACCTTTCATGTCACGGCGAGGCAACACTCGAACCGAACAACATTGACGTCATGTGGCTCAAGTTCACCGCCAAGGGAGTAACAAAGTTTATATGTTGTCTTTATTACCCTTCAAGCGATAGGACCTACCAAAGCTTTTTCTCTACACTAGCTACAACTTTTGACTCAATACAGGTCGATCACTGCAGTTCAGAAATAATCATTCTGGGAGACTTCAATGTCCACAACACCAACACCAACATCACAACAAGACCGACAACGAAGGTAGAGAGGCTGAAGCATTTGCCATCAGCTGCGGGCTTACTCAATTTGTAGACGAACCAACTAGAATCTCAGAGAGGGGCGAATTCGCCGCCCTCCTGTATCTTTTTCTAACCACCAATCCTGACCAGTACACAATTACAGTTGGTCCGCCGTTAGGTACTTCCAACCACAAACTTATTACAACGGTTTGCGAATTACCACTCATACAGAAGGATCCACCATTGCCTCGCAAAATCTGGCATTACAATTCTGCAAACTGGGACGATCTAAGTGGTTCCAGGAATTTCTGGTCGGTAGCAAAGGCAGTGAGTAACAATTTTACAAAAACGTATCTCCCACCTTTGACAGACGAACGTGGCATCACGGTGACTACAGCCAAACGCAAACATGCTCACCAAAATGTTTTCATCGCACTCTACCTTAGACGTCCCCCAAGGCAAGGCTCTCCCCACCATACTGAACATCAACACAACCATAGCGGAAGTCAAGTTTTCTCACCGTGATATTTGCTAAATCCTTAAAGAACTAGATATGCAAAAGGCATCAGGACCGGACGGAATACCTTCCATCGCGCTAAAGAACTGGGCCAACGAACTAACACACGTTTTTCCCAGGCTTTTTTCTCTGTCTTACGGAAAAGGGATTTCTTCTTGGAAAGTCTCTCGAGTGCAACCTGTTCCAAAAAAAGGCAAGAAAACCACGCCTGTTTCAGAGTCGATATTGGTCGATTTTCTCAACAAAAAGAGATGTGCTCTTAGGCACTGAAATTTTACGATAGGGCTAGTTCTAAAGTCATTTTGTAAATAAAACAAAAAGCTTTAGCATTATATGAATATTTTAATAAGTTACTTTACTTGAAAATAACTAGAAGCTCATAAATACACAAAATATACACAGTGAATTATTGTACGTAGTCAGTGCTAAGATGTGAACAATATCAGTCGAGGCAAATTTCGACCTTGAATAATATGACATAAATAAAATTCTTAAAAACTAAAGCATTGCGTAAACAGTTGTAGTACTAAACTAATGTATGGTTATAAACATAACCTTGAAACTATGTACAGTTAAATGTGTGTTAGAGTTCCTGCGGAACAGCTACTTATCAACTAGGTTAGCTGATTTAGCTTTGATATAAAATGCAACAATATACAAGCAATAATGACAGGATTAATATTACCTTAAAGTCCATCTAAAAGCTAATATGTACACTATGAACACCATTGACGAGAAACGTTCAATGTTCAGGACGTTATCTTCTAACACTGGGGGAAAGTCACTTTGAACAACACTTGCTAGGCCTATTATTGCTAGCTTTTATGTACAATGTAGTTCAATTGCTTGCAAATAGGAATGACTTGAATTAGTGGTTGAATCTGGTATGCAGTTAATACATATGGCATTACATGAATGCCTTGTGAATGCGGCTTCTTGGTACACGCATGAATGATTAGTAAATATGCTATACTGGTAGCATAAGCTGAGATCCGCGTAAGGGATACAGCCTTGTGATAACTTGAGTAAATTGGCAGACTAGTGCCGTTTAATCCTTATATGAGAATAAGGCATGAGTAGGTATGCAGACTAGTGCAGAGTAATCCTTATATTAGAATAAGGCAAGAGTGTAGCAACTCAGTGGTACACTCGTGATATAGAATGTTGAAAAACCCCTGGACAATACCATTGGGGACTGCAGCGCATGGCACAGCCTTTGAGAGTTAGAGAACAGTGGGTCTCCATAATGGCAGTAGATGCCGAAATATACCTTTTTGTAGGCTTAGTGAGAATGTGATTGTAAAAATGTCCGTTTACTTACTTGAGATTTCGGGTTATATGGTCGCAAGAGACGACTTCTTCGTACTCAATACTGAATTCTAGAACGTGGGAACTAGATCAACTTGAAGAAGTTGTTAACGTCCCTTCCGGCGGGATGATATACATCATCCGGAAGTAGAAAGGGCGAATAATGTAAATACTGAGCAGTTATGTAAACCTTTACGTCAGCGATTGTCTAAATTAACCTTGTGAATGTTAACACAAATCCCGTAATAGTTAACTAGTTTTTGTATTAAAATCGATTCTTAAAGATCATGAATATAGAAGCTAACTTGATTTTACCTCCGTTAAGAGACAGTGATTGGTCGACTCGGTCGCCGGGGTATAGCGGGAAACGCTATGATTGGTCAGATGAGTTTTCGAGACGCTTCTAGCCTGCCGACGCAGTGGATAAACGTGGTAAACAAGAGATGGCGTTAGTAGTATCGCAACGGTTTTAATTTGTTTGGAATGCGAGGACAGTGGCGTGGAAAGTTAAATTGTACAAAAATTAAATCGTTAGATTAGAAGACGTGTTCAAAAATGGTTTTTGAACAACGCCCTCAAATTATCGCCCAATTGCTTTGCTTCCAATAATTTCCAAAGTCATGGAACGTGTAGTTATTCAGCAACTACTCAAGTACTTCGAGAACAACAGAATAATCAGCGATAATCAATACGGCTTTCGAAAAGAGAGATCGACGGGAGATATATTGGCCTATGCCACTCATATATGGAATAGGGCAATTGAGAACTACGGAGAGTCTCGAGCGATTACGTTGGATATTTCAAAGGCAAGGGCGTATATAAAGGGGCAGGGGGCCTTGCCCCCTCCCCCCCCCCTGGAGATTCATGTGATCTTAAGAATTGTGTTTTGTAAATTAAATGTTTTTCTATAGAATTTATGTGACCATAATTTGCCCCCCCCCCCCCCCCCTGGAAAAATGTTTTATATACGCCCTTGTTCAAAGGCATTCGACAGAATTTGGCATGACGGATTGCTCAACAAACTGCCGTCCTTCGGACTGCCAGCCTCTCTCTGCAGCTGGCTTGCCAGTTTCCTTAAGAACCGATCTCTACACGTTGCAGTTGATGAGCACATCTCAGACACATTCACCATCAACGCGGGTGTGCCTCAAGGCGCAATACTTTCACCAACTCTGTTAATGACCTGCTGATCGAAACGAATGATCCTGTTTACAGTTTTGCAGATGACAGTACCCTTGTCTCCCACTTTAGATCACAAAAACGCTTACTAGCGACTGAGAGTCATCACCGCAGACAGGAGCAGATTACAGCAATTAATCAAGACCTGGAGAAAGTTCAAACTTAGGGCGACCGAAATCTGGTCCAGTTCAATGCAGCAAAGACCCAAGCAGCAAAGTTTACCAAGAGGGCCAATCGGCCAATACAGCGGACCCTGACATCATTATGGCAGGATCGACCATTTCTTCATCCTCGTCAATCGGACTGCTGGGTGTCTCGGTCAACAGCAATATGTCCTGGCATGACCATGTTGCTAACATCGCAAAATCAGCCGCCCAGAAGCTTGGTGCCCTATTTCGCAACAAAAAACTCTGTACACCGCAGCAGTTGCTCTTGCTCTACAAAGCGCACAAAAGACCGCGCTTAGAATATTTCCCACTTATCTGGGGTGCCGCACCAAAGCACAATCTAAAGCTGCTGGATTCCATTCAGAAGAGAGCTGTGCGTCTCGTCGGCAATCTGGATAGTCTCGAACACCGCAGACATGTGGCCGAGATGTCTCTGTTTTACAGATACTTTCACGACAGATGCTCCCAGGATTTGGCCCGCCTCATCCCATCCCTGGCAACTCCTGTCAGAGAGTCACGACATACGGCAAGAGCGCACCAGTTCGTCGTGCAACTGTCAACACCTAGAACATCGCTTTACAAGAACTCCTTTGTCTGGCGCACTGCATCACTATGGAACTCACTCCCAGGACATCTGTTTCCGACTAATTACAACCTGCAACTATTCAAGAACCGTGTTAATCAACATCTTCGCACACACACCGCTCGTCGAGCGACATGGGATACCCCTTTAGTGTGTGTGCAACTATCATAAAAAATATGTATATACCAAAAGCCTGGAGACACAGTAGGGTTACGTTTATACCGAAATCTGGGTAAACAGGACAGTATACGGGAAAGTCCCTAAGACCCATAAGTCTTATGTGCATTTAAAGATCCTTTACAGGCGTAGCCGACCATATCAAAATCGGCCTCTCCTATTGGTCGATCCATCTCGTATTACAATATGTCTTCCTGATGCAGTCAATTTCTCGCAAGAGCTCTCGCGGTGTAGAGGTTTAGATCGTTGTGTCTCACCTGAAAAACACGGGTTCGAACCCCGTTGTTTTTTTTATTATTTTTTAAAGATTATGTTTCTAAACACCTTTTTTTTCTTGATTTTGGATATGTCGGGTTAGATTGGGTTAGCACCTGGTGAGTTTCCCTTTCTTAAGCCCCCGTAGCGAGCGAAGCGAGCGGAGGGTTATGCGGATCGACCAATAGGAGAGGCAGATTTTGTTTAGTAGGCTACGCCTCTAAATGATCTTAAAATGCGTCTTATGGCCTTTGAACTTAAGACACTTGAAAAACTTGTGGATAAGCATATTAGGGACGGTGTATTGGTAAACAGCCCACTGCACCCCTACCAGTATGCCTAGCAGACAGGTAAGTCAACAGAAACAGCACTCCCCCAGCTGGTCAAGGTGGAGGATACACTGGAAACAGGGAGGTGATGCTGGCCGCCTTCCTGGATGTGGAGGGGGCGTTTTACAACACCTCCTTCGACTCAATAACCAGATCCCTAGGGCAAAGAGGAGTTGAGGGCACTTGCTGTCGGTGGATTAACTCCATGCTGAGGGGAAGGTTGGTAGAAGCAACCGTCGCTGGGAGCGCGCTGGTGGCTCAGGTGCATCGAGGGTGTCCGCAGGGCGAGGTGCTATCTCCGCTCCTTTGGAACCTGGTGGTGGACGGCCTACTCAGGGCTCTCACGGGTGGGGGACACTGTGTACTCGGATATGCTGATGATATAATCATCATCACCCGAGGCAAATTTAACGCAACGGTTAGAGAGCAGAGGCAAAATGCTCTGAACTGGACTACAAGATGGGTAGATCAGGAGGGTTTAAATATCAGTCCCAACAAATCTAACATCGTAGCTTTTACTCGAAGGCACAAGGTGGGGGATCTAGGACCACTTAGCCTGAGAGGACAAAACATACAGATCTCGAACAAGGTAAAGTATCTAGGGGTAACATTGGACTCGAGACTTACCTGGAACCGACATCTAGAAAACATTACCAAAAAAGCGGTGGCATCACTCATGATTACCAAACGCTTACAGGACAAACAATGGGGATTAAGACCAGACATGATGTATTGGACATAGAAAATGGTGGTAAAACCTATCCTAACATAGGCCTCTCTGGTGTGGTGGCCCAAGACACAACAGAGAGGTGCGATTTCACAACTGGGTAAGGTACAAAGACTTGCCTGTCTAGGAATGATGGGGGCAATGCGGACCACCCCACTGCGGTCATGGAGATCCACCTAGACCTCCCACCTCTACACTTTGTGATAAGGGGGAGGCCAGGTTGGGGGCACGTAGACTGCAGCAAACAATCACCGTTACTAGAAGGACGGGACACATGGCAATCGCTGATCTTGTGGGGGGGGGGGGGGGGAGATGTTTTAAACATGAAAACGGACCACATGCAAAAGCGATACTGTCTCAATAGATCATTCGAGGTGAACTTTCCAAGTAGAACCAAATGGGAAAATGTACTAACAGCTATCAGAAGGCAGGACCAAACCTGGTTCACAGACGGGTCAAAAACTGCAACTGGTACGGGATCAGGAGTCTATTCTGCCAGTCAAGGTCAGAGTAAATATTATGCACTGGGTATGTATGCTTCTGTTTTCCAAGCAGAGGTATACGATATAATAGGAGGGCCATAAACAATCGGCGGATCCTAATATTGTCGGACAGTAAAGGGGCACTAAGAGGAGCCAAGAAGTGTCATCAAGACTGGTGTGGGAATGCCTTGAAGAACTACAAACCCCTGGCAGACCGGAATATGGTAAGACTAATCTGGGTGCCAGGACACAGAGGGATCGAAGGCAATGAGAAAGCTGATGAACTCGCCAGGAGAGGATCAGAAACAAAACTAATCGGTCCAGAACCGGCCCTGGGAATACCAAAAAGTATGACCCGGAGCTACATCAAAGACTGGGTTCGAGAAGAACATCGACGTAACTGGGCAGAAATCTCCAGGCAAAACCACGGAAAGGAATTTATTGGCCTACCATGTCAAAAAAGGACCGGAAAACTGCTACGTATAAGCAGAGACCGGTTACTAATCACAACCGGTATTTTGACCGGTCATGCACCCCTAAAGGTACACCTGAACAGGATGGATCTCTATAACGGAGACCTTAACTGCAGACTATGCAATAAGGAACCGGAATCAGCCAGACACATCCTGATCAACTGCGAGGCATTAGGCCGCAGGAGACTCAGCATCTTTGGGCAACCAAATATAGACCCAGAGATACTAATCAAATACCTAGTAAAAGTCCTGTACGGCCTCGTACAGGATACAAAAATGCTGGAATGGCTATCTTAAAACGACATAGGCTCAGCACAATAAGCCTGTACAGGCTGCAGTGCTATATGGCGACGTACGTCGGACAGGCCTAGGAGAAAAAAAACTAACCGAAGGCATGCCCAAAATCAGTTCTAATCTAGCAGAAAAACGTACTTGTTTTGTTTTTATATTTTCAAATTTCATAAATTGCATCTAGCGCCGCCAACTAACGTGTCACTTTTGTGCATTCCTATTGGTTTAATTAAGGCTCATAAGCGGACCGTGATAGAGATGTACCTTCGTCTTCTTAATTCAGTAGCGTATTCCGACAGCGGTCTGATGTCAACTTTTCTGGCGTCCTTTCACGACGCGACCCGACGTTGATCGAATCGGCAGAATTACCCATGTCTTCGCGGTACACTGAATTGCTTACAACGGTCTGGTAGCTCAGTAGTTAGATAGTGCGTTTGTGATGCGAAGGTGGTTGGTTCATTCCCTGTCAGTGCCAAGCTATGTTTTAATTTTTTTTAAGGTTATGTTTGTAAAACGTTTTCTTTTCTTCATTTTTGGTTGGTTTTATGTGGTTGTGGGGAGGACCATGCGAAATAACTTATTTATGGCCGACATTCGACCAAGGTCGCCGAAGGTCACCAAATAGGCTGAAAACAGACCGCTGTCTAAGGAAGCTAGCAGGTTTTACATTTAGATAATTCCTTGTCTAAGGTTTTACATATTTAATTTGTATTATGTCTTCAAAGTTTGTTAAATAATTGAATGTACTGGCAAAATATCCTTCTAGGTGTAGTAGAAGCCAAAACCAATTGGAAGGAAGAAGTAGGGATGCGCGATACACCACTCCAAAGTATCGATGTTTGGTATCGATACGGATCGAAACGTAAGTATCGATACAGTAAAATATCGATACTTGAAATAGCGATGCTTTAACGATCCGGGATTTTCCAGGTTAACGGTACGGTATCGATATTCCAAAACAAGATATAGTGATGAATGACTGATAAATTGAATTAAATACTCTGCATCATCATCAAAAGCTATTTATTATTATTATTATTATTATTATTATTATTATTATTATTATTAAAATTTAGAAATAAAAACAATGCATATTTCTTCTTTTGTCTTATCCTAAATTGTGAAAACAGCCGACATAAATGTTAACTACACACATATCAAACACAGTTTCCTATAAATAACAAACTTATATTTTCGGTTTTAAACGAACAAAATTCATATATCTACACGATTATAATTTCAACTTAAAAGTGTTCTCGATTCCAATATTTTTTATATCCACTCCTCGGTTACGTATTATCTTTTTGCCGTATGATTCACCGCCTGTTTTCTTCCAGGTATCGGTCGTCGCCAAAATATGCTGTCACATTCGGCCCTCCTGACTGAATCATACGGTCCTGAAAAGAAATCAGTTCATTATAAATTGCACAGAGATGATCGCAACCATCTCGTCAGCTTATAGCGGTAACTATCCAGCTACACAATAACCAACACAGAGAAATTATCTCGACGGTAACCTCACATCCTCGACGGCTCAGAACATAGATTCGACGGCACAGAGGCAATAAAATTTACTCCCTCAAGGGCACAGACCATAGATTCGACGGAACAAATCACAGAATCTATCTCGACGGCACAGAGGCAACAAAATTTACACCCTCGACGGCACAGAGCATAGATTCGACGGAACGGGTCACAGAATCTATCTCGACGACACAGAGGCAACTAAATTTACACCCTCGACGGCACAGAGCATAGATTCGACGGCACGGGTCACAGAAAATCTATCTCGACGGCACAGAGGCAACAAAATTTACACCCTCAATGGCGTAGAAGTATACCACGTACCTATTCATCAATTATGGAGCGCCGAAAATTTTTATGATGTTTTCTAACTCATCCAGAACAGCGTTACCGTTTTAGTACATTTGTACTAAATTTGGTACATTTTTTACGTGTAAGTACAATAGTACATTTTATAGGGACATTGGTCAAATTTAGTACATTTCACACGAGCGCTCAAAAATTAAATTTCTTTCATGGAGCAGGACCATCTAGTATAGATAACAGCTGAAAGTTACGCTGGCCTTGTTTGAATGAAGAAGCAATAGGAATCTTTACAGAAACCTTTAACTTTAAACTCTTCTGCCTCCGTCACACCATTCCCTATGTAAACAAAGGTCACACAGATCGCTGGTAATTCCCTGCTGGCCGCAGAAATCACAAGCGTCTAGCAATAGGGGCAAATTTTCGATGCGATACCGTACATGCGCAATGGCGAAACAAGAATAATAGGTATTATTATGGCTTTGCATGATCCTTCGGTCGCTACGGGGGCGCAATCAACAAGAACTAACCAAAACTAGCCCAAAATTAAGAAAAAAAGTAAATAAAAAACAAACATAACCTTAAAAAGGTAAACAAAACATCTCTCCCGACCGACGGGAATCGAACCCGCAGCGCAGAAATGACAGACAAACACTCTGCCTACTACACTACTGAAGGAGTTTCGCTAGAACGTAAAGACAGGGATAATTCCGATATTTCGGCCATATTACGCATGCACGTTATCGCATCGAAAATTTTGCCTCTATCGCTAGACGGTTTTCAGAAAACCACGAACGTCTGCTTTAAACATATTTTATTTTCAGTTAGCTTAGCTGTTGCTGTTAGTTAGCAGTTGACGTTTTTTTATCTTGCCTCTTGTGTTTCAGATGTTTATTTTATGTTAAGAATTTTGTTTTGTTTAACGTAAAATTTTTTCTTGTTTTTGGTTTAAAAAATATATGTAGGTATTCGTAATTATAAAGGACCTGTAAATTTCATTTCTATATAATTAATTAACCTACAAAATATACTTTGCCAACGAAAGCGAGCTTACAGCTTTTAATTGGCGATAAAAAAACAAAAGCGTCTAGCCATAAGGGGTCAAATTTTCGATGCGATACCGTGCATGCGTAATATGACCGAAATATCGGAATTATCCATGTCTTTACGTTCTAGTGAAACTCCTTCAACGCCTCGGTGGTGTAGTAGGCAGAGTGTTTACCTGTCATTTATTTTTTTAAAATTGTGTTTTTTATTAATTTACTTTTTTTTCTTAATTTTGGGTTAGCATTGGGTTAGTTCTTGTTGATTGCGCCCCCGTAGCGAGCGAAGGGCCATGCAAAGCCATAATAATACTTATTATTCTTGTTTCGCCATTGCGCATGCACGGTATCGCATCGAAAATTTGACCCCAATAGCTAGACGCTTGTTAAAAAACTGTTTAGTACAATTTAGTACATTTTCGGGATATTTGTAAGTACATCGGTAAAGTCGTCAGGCGGTAACACTGATCCAGAACGTACTTTGTTCTCGTACTTTTCACAGGTTTTATGAAAC
>JAEQML010066945.1:0-19526 GCA_016904865.1 Pissodes strobi | reverse complement strand
TTCAACTGTCAATATTTCAAAAACAGTTGGAGATAGGTATAGGACATTATTCATGAAATATGTCTAGAATTCTCTGCAAAATCCAAATATGCAATCACATATTTAATAAAAAAATATTTTTTCTGTCACTCTAATTTGGAACAACCTGTATATCTACATTTTATGTCAGAATATGCGCGATCGAAAAACAAAATCGACGGGTCCGAGCGATTTTTAAAAAAAATTGTGGATTACGAGATATTGAATTTATTCCATACTTTACGGACGCACTGTATGTTCAAGAAGATCGACTTCAACGATATGGGTATTAACATAGATGGTCGAAATTTAAACCATCTTCGATTCGCAGATGACATCGTTCTGGTAAGCAATAGTTCAGAAAAAGCAGCTAAAATGCTTGATAGGCTGCACAAGGCTTCATTGGATGTAGGCCTTAAAATCAATATTGCTAAAACTAAAATCATGACGAACCTTGTTCCCAATCAAAATATAGCTCTAGGTGATTCTCAAATTGCACAAGTTACATCCTACGTATATCTCGGCCACGAACTAAGAATAGATAGAGATAATCGAACTTGTGAAATTAGAAGAATATCACTAACTTGGGCTGCCTTTGGGCGACTTAGTTATATATTTAAAGAAAACATCCCCCTTTGCCTCAAACATAAGGTGTTAGAAAGCTGTGTCCTGCCAGTTATGACCCATGGAGCCGAAACCCTGACTCTAACTAAAACCTCCGTGAGGAAAATAAGAGTGGCTCAGAGAGCCATGGAACGTTCTATGATGGGAATATCATTGAGAGATAGGATCATGAACGAGTATATTAGGAGACAAACGAAAGTTACAGATGCTGTTGAAAGGATAGCTTCCCTAAAGTGGAACTGGTCTGGACATGTGGCCCGTATGAGGGGTGGAAGGTGGACTAAAGTACTACTGGAGTGGAGACCACGACACGATGCCAAACGTAGTAGAGGACGACCTCCTACTAGATGGCGAGACGATCTGAAACGCTTCAAGGACAACTGGATGCAGGAGGCACAAGATAGAAGGGGATGGAAAAAGTTACGGGAGGCCTATGTTCAGCAGTGGACAACTATGGCTGTGTGATGATGATGATGATGATGGCGTTAAAGGTCAATAATTTATATTTTAAGTAATAAATTGTGTTACTAAGTTTTCAAACATGACAAAATTTGTTTCTTTACCAGTTTACTTACTAGCTAGAAAGTGAATTATCCTATTTCGCATAAAATCATTTCCAAACAGGTCAAGTTCGGTTTATGATTGAATATTGAAAAATTTTTATATTGAATGTCTGTGAATATTTTGGGGTGTCACTTAGTGGCACACCTGAGGTGGATTGGCTACTCCTGAAAAAGTTAAATAAGGACTCGATTCGCTGCTAGGGTACGCCAATGATCTACAACGTCCAAAATAGCATGAGTGACATAATATATCTGTACCCCAGAGGCAAACTTTGTAAATTTTTTGTTAAATTGAGTTAATTATCTCATTACTATGTTGTTAATTAGTTGTTATTTTGAAATATTTTCTCTCTTATGCCGTTTCAAAATTATCAATTTTTTAAACACCTAGAACCAAAATTTGATTAAGTCGCGTTGACATAGTTTGCATAAGAATATACTGCAACATAGCACTACTTTAAGTTACACTTGTCATGCCATCATATCAGATCCGAAGAGCAAAGCGTAAAGACATCTCGTGTTTTGTATAGTAATAAACGTATCTTCACAGAAAAACAAAATATCAAAGCTTGCCAAAAATTTATAAATTGTTGAAATATCGTGTTTAGAAAATGAAAAACAAGAAGGTAAGTGTAATTACAAACTAAAATCTGTCGGCAAAATAAAAACTTTTTTAATGAGTGATAAACAATGAATAATAATTGTTTGATTATCGTAGGGCTGAAATTATGCTTTATCAGTACGTACAAAATTATTAGTTTTCAATCCTTTTTTATATTCGGCACACACACAAAAGGAAAATCCTATGCCACTCAACGAGCGGTGCATGTGCGGATATGATGGTGGGCGTTGGACGTGTAGGGCTGTAGGTTGAAGTTTTCGGGAATGACGTTACTCGGAAGTCCATCACAGAGCGAGGCAGTCCCCAGACAAAGGAGTTCTACAACAGGGACGTCCTAGGTATTTGCAACTGAATCTTATGTTGATGAGCAGCTTGTGTCTGACGGGTGTTTATGTTATGCACAACTCTGGGTAGAATCATTATAAATATCAGCTCGTTCGAACACCTTCCGTAGGGTCGACATAAAGAGATAGGTCCGCCACTTTTCTTCGATGTTCAAGGCTATCAAGGTCTTTATTCAACTCCTGGTCATCCACAAGATGGACTGCTCTCCTCTGTATCGAGTTCAATATATTGAGCAAGTGTTTGGGTGCGGAGCTCCACACATGGGAGCAGTATTCCAGAGATGGTCTTATAGAGCAGAAAGAGCTGATCAAGTGTATTCAACCTTTTTGTTCTGTAGAGTGCTCCTAGCTTTTATGCTGCTGCCTTGGCGATTTTGGGGACGTGACTATGCCAAGACATGTTGTTTTCTACGTTGATGCCCAGCAAGCCTATGGATGAAGTCGGATTCAGTGTTTGTCCTGTCACTGATAAATCAGGTCCTACGGTGTATGCTTTTTTTTAAAGAAGACAGATGCTTGAGTCTTTTTTGCGCTAAACTGATCATTATTTTCCTCACCCCATTCCACAATGGCGTTCATATACTCATTGATGGCAGCGATCTGATTTACTCGCTCACGTTGGGAACGAGCAGCGGTCATTCGAGTCTGCGACATGACTGAAGATATAAGAGTGCGGTCGTCTGCAAAGCTGTAAATAGAATCGTTTGTCCTGTCTAAGAGACCGTTGATATAGAGCAGGAACAGTGTGTGAGATAATATACACCCTTGAGAAACTCCGGCATTGATTTTGAATTACTCCTTTTCGTGTTTTATCTTTCTTTTCCTTGGAAAGATGTCTGCTTTAGGAATCAAAACACCCCTTAATCTGCGGATGAGATAACTCAAGTTATCCTAGCTGGTATAGAAGCTTTCATCCCCTCTTCTATGAAACGTATCTCACTTTGGTTTCTTATAGAGCTAAAATATGATACTTATTTGATGTTGGGTGCTGGTGTACTGAGTTAATATTTGTGTTAATGCCTCTTATGTGGCAGAAGTCCAATCGCAGTCTATTTTCTATTCTGGAGACGTTCAGGCCTGATGTTCCCCCCAGGCCAGCCTCCACCTGGAGATCCGAATGGGAAGCTATTTTACCTCCGAAGTATTTTGATCTGGGAGGCGCCATCACGCAATATTTTTTCTTTTCTTTTCCACCCTGGAAACCGAATCCCAAAGGCATGGTGAAGAAACATGAACCAGAGGTCACTTCACGCTACCTAAGTTAATGTGGTGGTAATTCACCGCGCGATGCGGGTGAACCACACCTACCACTAAGTTTGTTTTTCACTTGACGTATTTCACGCTTGATGTTTTATTATTTACACCGATTGTTTTTGACAGTTATAGGAAAGAAGCAAGAAGAAAATAGGCATAGGTACTAAAAAAGTGAAATTATCAACCAAATAGCGGAAGACAGTTCAGAAGATCATGCGACATAAAGTACTTTGGCTTCATTAGTTTCACATATATCTATATAGATATATTAACATAAGACTTTTGCAGGTATTGATTTTTGTGATATCAGGGAAGGATTAAGAACAGCAAGTGGATAAAAATGTAAAAAATACGAGTAGCATACTATCGGGAAATCGATAAAAAAATCATTTGAAGTTTCTATATCACCATTTATCATGAAAGAAAATAAAAGTGGACACTGGAGATGATTTTATATTTCACGGGTTGTAAGTACATCTTCAAGAAAGAATGGACAGATCAGACATTCTTATAGGGAAAAATTTTGGATATTTGAATTTATATAGGCTAGAGGAAACGTAGAAATTCTTTGTGAAGTAAGTCTCACAGAAAATGTGCGAATAAATATATCAACAAAATATCATAATCATGAACCCACGCTCACAATAACCCCATTTTTGAATACGTAAAACATCATTAGGAGTCCTTTTTTACCAATGCTCAAGCTGCACTTCTTGCAGTTTTTTAACAGTTTGAAACACTTTCGGCAACAACTTTTTGGAAGGTCCACAATTTTTGAGCACCCTAACACGAACAACACTTCCAAGCTCTAAAGTTTTGACACCTAATTATCAATCGCAACATTACGTTACGTATAGCAACCAAACTTTCTTAACAATTTAATGCGTGCCTTTGGTGTTATTTTAATAGGTGGGCATGGGTAAAATAGTATAAAGTACTCATGTAAATGAAACACTTGTCATGTAATATACTATTTTAAGTATACGTAATAATGTTAAATGTTGATTATGTCAAGCAACAATAGGTGAACCTGTTTAATTTGATACCTAACTAATATCAGATTGTCCTCCATTTACATGTTAGCGAGAAGCTAGTGTATAGTTTTTTCATAAATTTATAAAATTATCGTTGTAATTATTTCATGTTTTATTACAGGTTCCTAAAAAATAATTATTGTTTTTCTTTATATTACTATCTATTTCTTGTAGAAAAAATATTGTTCCTAGCGCCTGCGCAAAGTGCCTTTCCCGCATTTAAAACTCTTTGCCTCACGTCGTTCATGTACCTGTTCTTGCGTGCGGAAAAGATTCACTTTGCGAACTTATTAGAAGTTTAACTATAAGCGCATCTTCTGTAAAATAGACAATTATGATTTAACTTCTGGGATACAGATATTAATATTTAATGGTAATAGTCTATAGGGCCATATATATCTTCTTCAATCGCCATGTCTTAATTTAAGCCTAGAATGTTTTTTTTATTTAATAGGGCCGAAATGGTATTGTGGTATATCATATGGCTTAATAATTTTTCCAGCTTATTCCTATAATACTAGGAGATAAAATGTCTCAATGCAAATTGAGTATACGATACCAAATGTAGAACATGATATTTAGGAATATTTTCATAAATTATTGTGTAAATAAAATATGCGTATATTTAAAAAATGATCTTAGCTAGGTCAATGTCGTTTCATTTATATAATATTAAATAAAAGTGGAAACCCTTCTTGTAAAAGAACGACATAAATGATTAATAAGAATTTTTCCCTCTGTGTCGGTCTCTTTTTCCAAAATATGAAAATAAACTCATGCAATTTTTAGGCACACGCTGCCATGCAAAATTATCAGTAATTTTGCAGCACTAGTGCAATTACTGTTGATTATTTTTTACAAGATTTACAAATAAAGAAATTTTTTTCTTTAGCAGTAAATGAACAGCAAACTAGCACCTGCAGGATCGACAGTACACGAAATGGTCGAAAGGTAGGGAAAATCAGGATCGACCTACTCACACAGCGGGTTCTATAAGCGTGTTTGAAAAGGGCATCATCTTAGGGTTAACCTGATTATTTCTAAGATTCCGACGCTTAGAACTCTTTATTTGGAGGACCCTATATAAAAATTACTACCAAATCTTCAATAGTCCATTAAAGAATATTTGTCCTCCATTATTCGTTAGAATTCTCATTTTTATGGCAATAACACACACACTAAAGGGAGATCCTATGGCACTCGACGAGCGGTGTGTGTGCGAAGGTGTTTATTTACCCGGTTATTGAATAGTTGCAGGTTGTAATTTGGAAGAAACAGATATCCTGGGAGTGGGTTCCACATCGGTGCAGTGCGCCAGACAAATGAGTCCTTGTAAAGCGACGGTCTAGGTTTTTTTTGCAGTTGTACAACGAACTGGTGCGCTCTTGCCGTCTGTCGTGACTATCTGACAGGCGTAGCTAGGGGCGGGATGAAGCAGGTCAAATCCTCGGAATATCTGCCGTGAAAATACCTGTAAAACCGACATATCTCGGCCACATGTCTACGGTGTTCCAGACTATCCAGATCCCGGGTCAACTCCGGATTGCCGACGAGACGCACAGCTCTCTTCTGAATGGAATACAGCAGCTACAGGGTGTGCTTCGGTGTGGCACCCCAGATGTGTGAGCAATATTGTAAGCACGGTCTTATTTGCGCTTTGTAGAGCAAGAGCAGCTACTGTGGCGTATACAGTTTTTTGCTGGGAAATAGCGCAGCAAGCTAATGCGAGGCTGATTTTGCGATGTGAGCAACGTGATCATGCCAGAACATGCCAGAACATATTGCTGTTGACCGAGACACTCTGTAGTCCGATTGACAAAGATGAAGGAATGGTTGATCCTGCCATAATGATGTCAGGGCCCGCCGTATTGGCATTCTTGGTAAAAGTGGCCGCTTGGGTTTTTGCTGCAATGAACTGGACCAAATTTCTATCGCCCAAGTATTGCACCCTGAGGCACGCCCGTGTTAATGGTGAATGTGTTTGAGATGCGTCCATCAACTGCAACGTGCAGAGTCCGGTTCTTAAGGAAACTGACAAGCCAACTGCAGAAAAAGGCTGACAGTCCGAAGGCAGTTTGCTGAGCAATATGTCATGCCAAATTCTGTCGAATGCCTTAGTAATATCAAACGCAATCGCTCGAGATTCTCCATAGTTCTTAATTGCCCTACTCCATATATGAGTGACATAAGCCAATATATCTCCTATCGATCCCTTTTTGCGAAAGTCGTATTGGTTATCGTCAATTATTCGTCTCAAGGTAGGTGAGTAGTTGCTGATTGACTATACGTTCCATGACTTTGGAGATTATTGGAAGCAAGGCAATTGAGCGATATCTTGAGAAACTGATTTTCTTGCCTTTTTGGAACAGGTTGCACTTAAGTGACTTTCCAAGAAGATAGGTAAATCCCTTTTCTTTAAGTCCGGTGTCTTACCGAGAGTCTGGAAAAAATTAGTGTTAGTCCGTTGGCGCAATACTTTAACACGATGGCAGGTATTCCATGTGGTACACTTAGGTCAGCATTTAAATATTCATTATTTTGAACTTCCGTCAAATTTCACTTAGCTAAAATTACAGCCGCTATTTTGTACACTCTGTTTTACATAATATTGATTTTACATTTTTCGGCTTTCGCAAAGAGAGATCGACAGGATATATATTGGCCTATGTCACTCATATATGGAGTAGGGCAATTGAAAACTACGGAGAGTCTCGAGCGATTGCGTTGGATATTTCAAAGGCATTCGACGGAGTTTGGCATGACGGACTGCTCAACAAACTGCCGTCCTTGAGACTGCCCGCCTCTCTCTGCAGCTGGCTGGCCAGTTTCCTTAAGAACCGATCCCTACATGTTGCAGTCGATGGACACATCTCGGACATATTCACCATCAACGCGGGCGTGCCTCAGGGCGCAATACTTTCACCAACTCTGTTCCTCATCTATATTAATGACCGAAACGAATAATCCTGTTTACAGTTTTGCAGATGACAGTACCCTTGTCTCCCACTTTAGATCAGAAAAACCCTTACCAGCGACTGAGACTCATCACCGCAGACAGGAGCAGATTACACCAATTAATCAAGACCTGGAGAAAGTTCAAACTTGGGGCGACCGAAATTTGGTCCAGTTCAATGCAGCAAAGACCCAAGCAGCAACGTTTACTAAGAGGGCCAATACAGCGGGCCCTGACATCATTATGGCAGGATCGACCATTCCTTCATCCTCGTCAATCGGGCTGCTGGGTGTCTCGGTCAACAGCAATATGTCATGGCATGACCATGTTGCTAACATCGCAAAATCAGCCTCCCAGAAGCTTGGTGCGCTATTTCGCAACAAAAAACTCTATACACCGCAGCAGTTGCTCTTGCTGTACAAAGCGCAAATAAGACCGTGCTTAGAATATTGCTCACATATCTGGGGTGCCGCACCAAAGCATACCCTAAAGCTGCTGGATTCCATTCAGAAGAGGGCTGTGCGTCTCGTCGGCGATCCGGAGTTGACCCGGAATCTGGATAGTCTGGAACATCGCAGACATGTGGCCGAGATGTCTCTGTTTTACAGATACTTTCACGGCAGATGTTCCCAGGATTTGGCCCACATAATCCCGCCCCTGGCAACTCCTGTCAGGCAGTCCCGACAGACGGCAGGAGCGCACCAGTTCGTCGTACAACTAGAAACACCGAGAACATCGCTTTACCAGAACTCCTTTGTCTGGCGCACTGCATCACTGTGGAACTCACTTCCAGGACATCTGTTTCCCACTAATTACAACCTACAAATATTCAAGAACCGTGTCAATCAACATCTTCGCACACACACCGCTCGTCGAACGCCATAGGATCTACCTTTAGTGTGTGTGCCACTGCCATAAAAAAAAAATCTCCAATGAAATATACTTCTAGAAAACGTTAACTTTTTATAGTAAAATGACAAATGCTAAAATCAACTTTTCACATTTACCTGTCATAAATTTGTTTTATGGGAACGAAAACTTCATTTCTCAGGTTCAAATTTTTCTATAGAGATGGTCAACGGCAAAAAACAGCGAAGAGCTATTCCAATACACGTAATAAAAAATTAAGTTCTGATAATTTCTTTATATGTATTTAGTCTCTCGATTGATCTGAACATGTAGAAAATTGCATGGAGAGCTCTATAAACAATAAATACAAACATTCTCACAAAACTGTCAACACCTCGATAGAAATTTATTTTTCGCGCAACAGTATTAAACTAACCCTAATATTCCTGATGTTTTTCTTACTCTGTTAATGTTACGATCTCGTTCCAGTTATAGTGGGAATATATTTATAATTCTTTATAAAACATATTCTCCTCACGATTCTTTTCTCAGGTAAAAATTTATTTAGTTTTATTTAGATACCTACCTTATAAGGACTGTGAACGAAAGATAATTAAAGTTATCTATGTCTCAGACGCGCAGCGATCCTTAGTAACGACAGCTTAAATTAATGCTGTCTTAATTCTTACATTCCAAGTTAAATATTTATGCAAACGAGAGCTTTCGCAAATGTTTTGTTAGCTGAGATGTTTTAGATTTTATAAACGATTTCAGACAATTTTCAATTACGAATGCAAATTTTCTTCCGCGGTGGCTCTACAGTATCTAAAGATCTATTCAACTTACCTGCTTACTTTATATGCAGTTATATACCTAGTTCTCGAGTTCCCTTTCTCTATAATCGTGAAATTGTTAAATATGTAAAATACCTTGAGCCCTAATAATTAAACCGCTTTCATGAAGGAAAACTTAGTCAAAGGAACTTTACAAATAGGGCGCCAAATTAGAGGATAAATATGTACAAAGGCAACTAATTATTATTTTTCCTATTATATAAAGTTCTATAAAGGTATTTAGGATTATTCTGAATTTAAATATTTTAATAATATCATTTTAATAGAATTTGGTTTTTAATTATGAAACCCTGTTGAGATATAAGTAGTTATTATTTATGGTTTAAGAAAATTAGTGATGCCGTCGAGACGAGAGATTCTCGTCTCTCGTCTCGTCTCGTCTCGTCTCGACGAGACGAGAGAGGTATTTTCTCTCGAATGAAATCTCGAGACGAGACGAGAGAATGGTGCTCTCTGGTCGAGAATTTTTTGTTTTTCTCTCGATCTCTCGAGCAATAAATTGGCATAATAATAATTAAAAAAACAAACTATCTTTATGATTTTTTCATACATAACTAATTTGGTGACACATATTGTATTAAATTCGGAGTTAGCATACACATTTTCTACACTTATAGTCGGTTTCCCAATGTCGAGTTAACTCTTAACTCGCTAGTTACCCTCAATTTTCTATAGAAAACCCCCGGGTTAAACCTAACTCGTTATTGAAAAACCGACCCTTAGAGTTTTTAAGGGTGAAAAAGTGTGGGGGCCATTAAAAAAAATACAAATGGGGTATTGTGAAACCTTATTTGGAAGGTGTTATCGATTACTTTATGATGCCAAAATATTAGATTCATATAACCCTCCAAAACGAAATGTCGGCATTATTTCTTTTTATTACATTTTTGCATTTTTGACATGCTCTAGAATCAAAAGGGTTTAACATGGGAAATAAAAAAACGGTTCGTAAATATTATGCGATTGCTCTTAAAAGTGTAGGATCTAAGATCTAATAGGGCAAGATCTTATAGGATAGGATAAAATAAGATAGGGAATGTGCAGGTTGTTTTTTTTTTTAATTTTAAACCATTTTGATTCTGTAGAATCTCAACAATGTAAATGTTTAAAACGTTGCCATTTTGTTTGAGATAATAATAAGAATAAGAAGAAAATATTCTAGAATCTTACTTACTCGATAAGACCTTAAAAAATGAAAGAATTTTTTTTTTATTTTATCAGTAAAAAAAAATCGTTTATGTAGTAATATTCCCTTTTCATTTCCAACAACTTTTCTTTTACCTTTTTTATATTCTTTTTATTTAGATATTATTGTAACCTGTATAAATTATAATTTATGATCGGGCTAATAATAATAGTATTCTATTATTTAATGCGTTTGCTCTAACAACCGTTAGGTGTAAAGTAGGCGGGTCTTAGAAATAAGAACAACAATAGAGATCTTGCCAATTTGCTGTAATATAAAAATTGTAATTAAATTTAAATTCTAATATATTTTCAAAAAGGGTTCAAATTTAAATCGAAATTTAAATTATTTTTTCTAAGAACCAGAAGAATCCTATTTATCATATAGTTCACAATATAAATCGAGAGAGTTACATTTCCATAAATATGTGTTATTGAAAATGTCCCGTACACTTTCTTACCTTTGTCTTACCTCTTTCTATAAAAAAAAATAATAAAACGCCAATCCTAAACATTTATTTTCAATTTAAAGGCACAAAAAGGATTATGTTAAAAAACAATCAAAATAAAAAAAAAATTAACAAAAACCTAGTGTTGGTTGTACAGGGTGATTTTTTATAATGTCCACCCCCTTCAACTTTTTTGTGCCCCTGTGTAGAACAAAATTTTGACTGGAAAGCTATAGCGTTTGAGAAGTAGTTTGTGCATACATATTTTTCTATACAGGGTGTTGCACATTGCTTAAAAATACGTTGCATTGAATTAAAAGAATGTTCTTACAGCATTTAAAAAAATAAGGTTACTATAAACTGTACATAATGAACACGTAGAAAGCTACAGCTTAAATAAATCTTCAAATTTTTTATTGTAAAATTTAAGGTATAAAAATAAAGCTAAAAAGAAGCAATTAAAAAAATCTATTATTTAAATAATTTTAAATACATTTTCTCTTCTTTTTAAAGCTCTATCGGTCAGAGTAAGAATGTGTCAATAATCTGATTTTTCATACCAATTTTCAAGGTAATACGTCAAGAAATGCATAAAATATTAAACAAAAAGTATTTTTAACATTAACACCCTGTGGATAAAGAACGGACCTATGTTAATATATACCTTTAATTCATAAAATAACCCAAGGAATAACCCCCTTTAGCCCAGTATATTTTGTTACGTTTTAGGCTTTTTTTTAATTGAATATTTAGTATTTACGAGAGGGTCGAGACGAGACGAGAGAAGGGTTCTCTCGCGCGAGAGAAAGCGTTCTCTCACCGAGACGGGAGACATATTTTCGCTCGGCTGACGAGACGAGACGAGAGAAGGCCTATTCTCATCTCGTCTCGTCTCGACGGCAACACTAAAAAAAATATAAACTAATCAAAATAACTTAAAGTCTAGACGAGCAATACTACATTACATATCAAATATATGAAAACAAAAAATATAGATGGCAAGATCTAGAATCGGAGAAGATTTAACAGCCTTCACTGAAAAGATTTTGGCTAATATCAGCTTAGTAGGTATCGAGATATTATATACCTAGAAAACGAATGCTCCCGCTAATAACGACTGAATTCAAATTCATTGTTCGGGTATAATTGACTCACTGAAAACTGTTCCGTTGTGTTTACCTGTGTAACCCCAAGTTCTATTAATGCTATAGACATATCATAATAGGCATTCAGATGGGCAGTGTCATGTACAATACCTAATAGTATCGGAATATCGCTGCTATTACTAGTCGCCCTAAAATTATTTGCACTTTATTTATTCGTCATTAGCGTATTATTAATAATTTCCAACTTCAGCTTCAAAAAAGCTGTTGAATGGGGAATTTTCAGAGGGCCTGGTGTATTCAACATTTGCTGCAACCTTGTCTGACTCAGGAATGTCCTCTGTCGTGAGGTCTGTCAGAATACCCCGAGTTTATCTCTTACCACGTGGCTCGTCGTAAAATCGGCTCCTCATCTGTCAATAGAAACCCTTCAGGGAGATAATACTTGAGTCATTGGAACAGCTCCCAAGTAGAAAGAGAAGATATATTGTATTCTTCAACTACGCGATTGTTTCCATCGAAAGCATATCGATAAATATGCTCGACGACTGAAGAATATAGGTCTAGGTGAACGGCAGCGCCATCCACCCATAAACAGTCCTAATTTTTTATTGGGAATTTATAATGATTTTGATGTTATCTACATAGGCACAATTTAATTATTTATCTACTTGATTTGATTGAGTATGACAACACCCATCTAAGGCTCTGAGTAATAATTGATCTAGTTATCACAGACTCTTTAGAATTTGTCAATAGCTGAAGAGCTGAAATTATGTAGTCACTCTACAATGATCCGACAAAGCTGTACCAATGACGTGCGCGTGAAAATTTGGTGCTAAATTTATATTGATCACTGTAGCCATTTTATTCCGTATTTTCATACAGAATCGGATAAAAAAGAACATACTAGCGTGTCAGCTTCAGCATTGTTAGATTGAATATCTTCCCATTCAGGATGGTCTTGACGTTCACCCTTGAAGACTTAGCTAGATTCATTTAAAAATAATTCATGAAAATATTAAAGTACACATTGTAATTCTACATAAAACATTTTAAATCAAAAATTCACAGTCCTTCGCAAAGATGTAACTGGGGGGATATTGAAAATGATGAATAAAAACGCAAAAATGTGATTTATGCTGAAATTCAAATAGTTTCTAAAAGCAGAGTTTAAAAAAGTAAAAATACAAACACGAGTGTTTATAATATATATAATTAAAGAAATGCATTTTTACCAATAATATTAAACATTATCATTATTAAAACAAAAATAAATAAAAAAAGGTGCAGATATAAAGATTTAAAAAATTACTATTCAATTTTAGGTAGCAAAATCGATGAATATGTAATTAGCCATAACGTTACTGTAATATTTTTAACCTGTTCCGATTCGTTTTGGCCCGTTTTGGATATTTTTAGTTACTTTTGGTTCATCGCTCAATCAAGTGTCCGTTAGTTCCAGTTAGTTCCAATTTATTTTAGTCATTTGAACCGACTCGGATACGTTGTAATCAAATTTAATCTTTTTGGTTAGTTTTGTTTAGTCGCAAAAATTCGGTCCGTTTTGGTTAGTTTAAACTTACATTAATTTTTGCAACCTATTCCGATACGTTTTAGCCCGTTTTGGTGCATTTGCTTACTTGTAATTACTTCTGATTAGTCATTCAATCAGTTTTCAGTTAGCTTTAGTAGTTAGGTTTAAATTATTTTAGTAATTATAATCGGTTCCGATACGTTATAACCAATGTTTTTTGTTAATTTTAGTTAGTAGGTAAATTTTAGTTAATTTAAGTTCGTTTCAACTTACCTTAATATTTTTAATCTATTCCGATATATTTTACCCCATTTTGGTGCTTTGGTTACGTTTGGTTAGTTGTTCAGGCAACTTTAGACTAATTTGGTTAGTTGAGTTAGAACCGATTTTAGGGCTTTTGTTTATTTTTGATTAGTCATAAAAATAAGGTTAATTTGAATTAGTTTTAACTTACTTCAATATTTTATCTATTTCGATACGCTTTAGTGCTTTTAGTTACTTTTGGTTGGTTTTGGTTAGTTATTTAATCACTTTTCGATTACTTTTAGTAAGCTCCAATTTCTTTGAACCATCTAAACCGATTTCTATACGTTATAACCAATTTAAACATTTTAGGTTAATTTTAGATAGTGGCCAAAATTCAGTTAATTTGGGTTAGTTACTTATTTTAACATTCTTAATCTGTTTTTGGTTACGTTTGATTAGTTTTGGTTCAACATTCAATCAGCTTTTGGTTAGGTTTAGTTAGTTTAAACTTATTTTAGTCATTTGAACCGGATGCGATCCGTTATAATCAATTTTAAAGTTTTTGGTTGACTTAAGTTAATCGCCAAAATGTGGTTAATTTAAGTTAGTTTCAACTTACCTTACTATTTTTAATCTGCTCCGATATGTTTTAGACCTCTGTGGTGCCTTTGGTTACTTTTGGTTAGTTTTGGTTAATCGTTCAATAAATTTTCGGTTAATTTTAGTTGGATTTAATTTAATTAATCGTTTGAACCGGTTCCGGTACGTTATAAGCCATTTTAATGATTTGGTTAGTCGCCAAAATTCGGATAATTCGGGTTAGTTTTAATTTACTTGAATATATTTAATTTATTTCGATATGTATTAGCCCGTTTTGGTGCTTTTAGTTACTTTTGGTTAGTCATTCAATCATCTTTTACTTTTAGTTAGTTCCAATTTATTTTAATCATTTGAACCGGTTACGATACGTTATAAACAATTTTAAAGTTTTTGGTTAGTTAGTCGTTCGTTGAACTTTCTATAAAGTTCAGTTAGTTTTAAAATATTGTAGTCCCTTGAACCGGTCCTGGTACGTTATAAGCAATTTTAATGTTTTTGGTTAGTTTTGAATACCTAGTCGCTAAAATTCGGTTAATTTGGGTTAGTTTTAACTTACTTCAATATTTTACAACCTATGTCGATACGTTTTAGCCCATTTTGGTGCTTTTAGTTACTTTTTGTTAGTCATGCAATCATCTTTCGGTTACTTTCAGGTTGTTCCCATTTATTTTAGTCATATGAACCGGTTTGGATACGTTAGAAACAATTTTAATGTTTTTGGTTAATTTTGGTTAGTCACCAAAATTCGGTTAATTTGAGTTAGTTTTAACTTACTTCAATATTTTTAATCTATTTCGATACGTTTTAGCCCGTTTTGGTTCTTTTGGTTAGTTTTGGCTACTTGTTCAGTTAGTTTCAGTTACTTCCAATTTATTTTAATCATTGATTCCGATATAAACTGCCGTTCATAACTTTCGAACATTCAAAATTCGTAGTCCGATTTTAACAATCAATATCTTAACTAATAATTGATGGAATTAAATGCGGTTTTCGGAATAATAAAGCCCAATGCTTTACAAATCAGCTGACTTGTACTAAATACCTAAAATGATCCATATTCAAATTATACAGGGTTATTCGCAATTGCCTCACAAAATTCAAAATATTCACATCTCTCCCAAATATGCAGAAGTCATTTTTTTATCGGTTTGATGCTAGCACAGTAGTCATTGGCTCCATACCTCGGGACGTTTTCGAGATTTTTCATTTATCGATAGCATTTAAAAAATTGCTTAAATATCTTGAAAATCGGTATATTGGAAAGTTTGCCTTAATTTGAAGCTTCTTTTGTTTTTTTTTTAAATATTTAAATAACATCAGGGCCATCTCATATTAAAGTAAACGATTTTTTTCTCAAAATTAGGCTATTATAATGTACAGGGTGTCCCAAATTCGAGCCTCATCATTGGGATGATCTCCGAAACTAGAATAGATACGAGGTCGGTTAAATGGAGGCAAAGTTGCGCAGTTTGATGCTGATCAAAATGCCACCTTATACAAGTTTAAAAATTCCGAATACTTCCGAATATTTTTGGAAAATACCCGAATATTCGCGATTTAATTTATATTTTTTTATGACTCTATTTGAATAGATATAACAAAATAAATTTGACATTTTCATTGCTACTTTTTCTGTTCTTCAAGATGGTGTTATCAGATTTTCAAGACGACATTTCGTCTTTGAGCTGCCATCATCAACTTTTTTAAATACGGCCCTGGATTTTTTATTACGGATTTTAAGGGCTCCTAAGGTCCCAAAACCAATGATGTATCACACTTATTCGAAAAATTCATATTAGTGACATTTTCCATAAGAATTCATGTGTTAGGCGGAGACAGAAAATAGATTTTTAATAGGAAATAAAACAAAAACCTTTTTTTACGCATTAACAACGTGAAAGTAAACTGACACTAAAAATCTATTTTCTGTCACTCTCTAACACATGAATTCTTATGGAAAATGTCACTAATATGAATTCTTCGAATAAGTGCGATACATCATTGGTTTTGGGACCTTAGGAGCCCTTAAAATCCGTAATAAAAAATCCAGGGCCGTATTTAAAAAAGTTGATGATAGCAGCACAAAGACGAAACGTCGTCTTGAAAATCTGATAACACCATCTTGAAGAACAGAAAAAGTAGCAATGAAAATGTCAAATTTATTTTGTTATATCTATTCAAATAGAGTCATAAAAAATAAAAATTAAATCGCGAATATTCGTTTTTTTTTCCAAAAATCTTCGGAAGTAGACGGAATTTTTAAACTTGTAATATAGCATTTTATTCAGCATCAAACTGCGCAACTTTGCCTCCATTTAATCGACCTCGTATCTCTTCTAGTTTCCGAGATCCCAATGATGAGGCTCGAATTTGGGACACCCTGTACATTATAATAGCCTAATTTTGAGAAAAAAATCATTTACTTTAATATGAGATGGCCCTGATGATATTTAAATATTAAAAAAAAAAACAAAAGAAGCTTCAAATTAAGGCAAACTTTCCAATATACCGATTTTCAAGATATTTAAGCAATTTTTTAAACGCTATCGATAAATAAAAAATCTCGAAAACGTCCCGAGGTATGGAGCCAATAACTACTGTCCTATCATCAGACCGATAAAAAAATTACTTCTGCATATTTGGGAGAGGTGTGAATTTTGTGAGGCAATTGCGAATAACCCTGTATAATTTGAATATGGATCTTTTTAGGTATTTAGTACAAGTCAGCTGATTTGTAAAGCATTGGGCTTTATTATTTCGAAAACCGCATTTAATTCCATCAATTATTAGTTAAGATATTGATTATTAAAATCGGACCACGAATTTTTAATGCTCGAAAGTTATGAACGGCAGTTTATTATAATCAAATATAAGATTAAATAAATAATCTAACACGATCTCTCATGCGTATGACGCCATGTGTGTTACATGTAGCATGCACTTTTTCACGATTTGAGGTCTTATACTAGGAAAACAAAGACATTTTCAATGTTAAAATCCAGAAATTCTCTCCTAGCAAAAATTGCCCCTCCACCTTGTAATTGGTTTAGCTGATCCACCAACATCCAATGTTCGGAAAAACATCTTAAGCTGTACTAAGTTTGTTTAGCAGTAATTTCAACTATGTTATTTCAGACTGAAGGGGATAAAAGTCTGGCACATTATTCACGACATATGATTTCCTTAACACAGATGATAATGAAAAAGATCCACCCGATTCTCTGATTGCAATCGTCCCCTCCTTTTTACAAAAATCCAGGAAACTAGATCTCCAACTGGGCGCCACGATTCCATGCATTTCAATTCAATGGATTTATGTACGAGTTTAAGCGGTTGCATAAATTATCCTAATTTTGCACCTCTGAAATTTTCTTCAGATTTGGTCTTGGGTCTAGTCTGGTACAATGAATATGCACATGATAAGGAAGATCCACCGGAGCCTCTGGTTCCAATGATGACAAAAATCCATAAAACTAGATCTCAAATTGAGCTTCACGTTTCCATGCATTTCAATTTAATGGATTTATATACGAGTTTAAACAGTTGCATACTTGATTCGGATTCCGCACTTCTGGCACTTTTTTCAAGCTTAGACTTGGGTCTAGTCTGGTAACATGAATAGACACAAACTACTGTATTCTTTGTATTTCCTTGTTCTGAACATTACTCCAACAATAAATAACAATAAATCTGCGGGACTGCCTATTACGAACTTCCTCACAGCCATCGCCTTTTGGTTTTGAGTTCTCACGAAGCTGCTGTATTTCTTCTTTTTGATTATTGAAATTGAAAGCTTGAAATATTGTCAAAGGAAGTCTGAATTACGTAGACTTCAGTCTTATAAGCGTTTTCTATAAAGTAATTTGCTGACAGTAGTTTCCTAAGGTTCCCTAATATGTACTGTGGGCAGTAATATAGTTAAAACAATTTTTGGTCAACTTTATGGTTATTTTCTAAAAATAACCGTTTCTCCCAGAAGAATGCAGATTTCATTCAAACTTTCAGAAGTTGATTATATTTCCTTGAGAATTCATTTTTCAGCCTCAAATATATTTCTTCACGAGTCACGAAATTTTCATGGATCAAGTTCAAGTCATTAGTAGTTTCGTGACAGCACGCAGAATGTATATCTTCTGCTGTTTGCAACATGGATGAAAAATGAACAGGTTTACATTTTATAAATTATGCACTATTTGCAGTAGCTTTTTCTGTAAGCTAAGAACGTGTCTGTGTTTTACTTCTGTTCGCATACGCCATATGCATCCTCCAGCTATACTAACTTAATTTCCACTAGAAAATGACTGGATATATTTTTGGTACCTGCGTAAGTAATTTTGCTGCAGGAAATAGTAGCATTGGATTCTTCCATCCAAAATGATAATACCATGAGATTTTAAATTTAAATATTTTGCATTATTTTTCTTCAGTTATAATATGATAAACCTTCTTTTAATCTCGGTTAAAAAGTAGTCGTTAACGATTTGTTCATAATTTTTCAATGTTTGGTATGAAATTATAAAGGCCTATTTTTAGCAGTGTGTTTCATGTTCGAGCATTTTAATTTATTCTGTTTTGCTCCTAAAAATGTATGGCTATGCATTTGCTTTTTATGACAATGACTCACATACTGTAATTTGGAGAAAGCAGATGTCCTGGGAGTGAGTTCAACAGCGATGCAGTGCGCCAGACAAAGGAGTACCTGTAAAGCGATGTTCTAAGTATTTCCGGATGTACGACGAACGGGTGCGCTCTTGCCGTCTGTCACTACTGTCCGATAGGCGATGCTGAAGACGGGATGAGGCGGGCCAAATCCTGAGAATATCTCGGCCACATGTCTGCGGTTTTCCAGGATATCCAGATCAGGGGTCAACTCCGGGTCGCCGAATGTCTGCGGTGTTCCAGACTATCCAGATCACGGGTCACCTTCGGGTCGCCGACGAGACGCACAACTCTCTTCTGAATGGAATCCAGCAGCTTTAGGGTGTGCTTCGGTGAGGCACCTCAAATGTGTGAGCAATATTCCCAGGACGGTCTTATTTGCGCTTTGTAGTGCTGTCTCCTCTCCTATTCAACTTATATTCGGAAGCAATAATCCAAGGAGGCGTGGAAATGGGAGTCAAAGTCGATGTAGTGTGTATTAGCAATATCCGCTATGCTGACGATACGGTCTTAATCGCTGATAACATACCCGACCCACAACAACTGGCCAGCAAGGTAGGAGAGCAGAGTAAATCAATGGGCTTGAATATCAACATCAAAAAAACAAAGTTTATGATTATCTCTAGAAACCT